>CAUYSK010002200.1:0-19951 GCA_963575035.1 Avahi laniger
CCAATTAATTTCTTTCTATTTTTGGTAGAGATGGGGTCTCGCTCTTGCTCAGGCTGGTCTCGAACTCCTGAGCTCAGAACGATCCGCCCACCTGGGCCTCCCAGAGTGCTAGGATTACAGGCGTGAGCCACCGCGCCCGGCTATAAACTTCTCTTTCTTTCTCCTCAAAACACTTGTCCTCATTCTTCATTTGGCTGCAGGGACAAGTACTGAACTTTCAGTGACAGAATTTGGTGTCTATGGGTGGGCCCATTGATGTCCTGGTGGAATGGCACCCTGTGACTGCTGAGAGAGGCAAGGAGCAGCCCTGGGTCAAGCTGTGGGTAGGAGGATCACCTTTTTGGTTAAGACAGTGAGGGACTACCCCAGCAGTTGTTGGAACCTGATTAGCTCTGGGGAACTCTCATTTTCCTTCTCTGAATTAGACGCAGCTCTGACCAACTTTAACTTCGTTGCGGAAAAGGAAACAGATTTGGGAAATGTCACGATGCCTTGGCCATTTGTTTGAGTAAATTCCCTGGTATGAATGCTGAGACCCTTGACTCCACCCATTTGGGGAAGGTTTCAGGCCTTCCTGCTCCATGGCAGGGCATTTAGTTTAGATTTGTTTGGAGGCATCGTATGGGGGTAGAAGTCACGGTTGAGTGAAATTAGGGAAACTGGGGGATTCATCCCCTTTTGGATTTGGAACTCATTTGTACAATTCCCAGGGAACCTGGGGAATTCATTCCCTTTTTGATTAGGAGATGTTGGTTCCCATTTGAGAATTTTGTTTTCGTTTGGATGGTTCCCATTTGTTGGAAGGCCTTGGCATTATTGTTTTATTGTCTACGTTTGTTGTTTGTGAGTTTTGTTTCAACTAGGGAAACTGGGGATTCATTCCCCTTTGGATTGGGAGATGTTGGTTTTTATTTGAGAATTTGGTTCTCATTCATCCAGTTCCCATTCATTTGGTAAGGCCTTGGTATTAAGATGATTTATATTGGGAATTCCCTGTATTGTCTGCTTGTCATGTTGTGTTCATCGTTGTTGTTTGTCAACATGGGAGGCTTTGTTTCTATTCCATCTGAAAGCCCCTTGGGGAAGAATCTTGGCTGAATGGCCAACTTACAGCAATAAGTCTATGTCTAAACGAGAATGGTGTTGCTGCAATCCAATGTATGTGCTGGAGTGTGAGGAGAGTGGCTGTTGAATGAAACCTTAAATTATTATACTATCTTACAACAGGAATTATTTTGTCCAAGGTCAGGTAAGTGGGACAAGATCCCATATGTAATCAGGTTGGATCGCATGAGCCTTTTACCTGCTGCTCTGACCACTGCAGGCCTTTGTGATGCTTTGTTTTAGTTGGACAGTCAGATTCCCCTGGTCTGCAGCAGTTCTAAGTCAGCTGCTGGGCGCCTGCCAAAGTGAGGTGCCACATGGAACTACAGCTCATGAGGTAGACACAGCAGGAAGGGCCCAGCAGCATGTAGCCCACCACCCAGCAGCGTGTAGCAAAGGGGAAACAGGAGGTGAGCAGGGGAAGGCTCAACATCCGACTGCCACCCTGGGCGTGTGCATGACATGGTTGAGAGGCACGGGAACCTACTGGGGGTGGCCACAATGCCTGCCACAGCTGGGGTGATCCATGGGAGGGGCCCAGACTGCGTTCGGAGTCACCATCTTGGCACCATGCCACGAGGAGGCTGGGAAAGGTGCAACTAGTACTAGTTCTTCAGTCCCATGCCCACTAGGTTATGATTTGGGGGTGGGAATGGGTCTCTCCTTCTAAGACCCTGCAGGGAACTCAATTTGGCCAGAAGGCACCCACAGCCGGGGAAGGGAAATTTCCATTATGACAATATCAGATAGGGGGCTTGAATGTACAAAGATAGCTAGCAGGGTCCTTTGAGACAATGAAAAGGAAAGGGTGGAAAAAGTTGCCCCAGACTGATGAACAATCAGTGTGCTTTTTGTAAAAAGAAAAGACATTGGAAAGAACATTGCCCCAAATTGCAAAGGGTTCCAGATAACAAGAAACTCCCAGGAGAGCAAATGTTTTTTTTCAAGTCCAGGATTCAGATGATGAAGCAGGGGGGCTGGGATCCCCTGCCTCACTAGTGGTTCCAATCCAAATGTTCCCCACAGGAGCCCCAGGTGAAATTGACAGTGGGGACTAGATTGGTGCCAAGCCACATGGGCATAAGTGGTCCAGGCTGGGCAGCAGTGAGCCCAGGAGGTCGATCCTAGAGAGCTACAGCTGGAGCTGGAGCCACTCTCACCACTGCCTCCACCACAAATCCAGCGGACCTGGGTGAGCAGCGGGAGCACTGGGAGCTATTCCAGAAGCAGCAGATGCTCACTTCTGAGGGCTCCACCAAGCTCCTGCTGGATGAATAACAGGGCCTGGTGAAACATGTAGGAGACTGCCACTATGCAACAGTTCACTTTAAAGTTTGAGCCTCAACAGACTGGCACATCGTTATAGCATTTCCAAGAAAAAAGCTACCAAAAGTGAATAAGGCTATATACGCTCATAGGATCCCAGGACATGCAAAAAAATTTTAAATTCCCCATACCAATGAGTATAGATTCGTACAAGATATATGTGCCATTAATGATATTGTACAAATGACTATGAATAGTACTCAGTCATACTTGAATGACAAGATACTGGGCTAGGGTGGCCTTGCACCGCTGCTGGACTATGTTGCCTCAGGGTTTAAAAAAGGCTCCCCTGCTCTGTTTTTTTTGGTTTGTTTTTTTTTTTTTTTGAGACAGAGTCTCACTGTGTTGCCTGGGCTACAGTGCCGTGGCATCAGCCTAGCTCACAGCAACCTCAAACTCCTGGGCTCAAGCAATCCTCCTGCCTCAGCCTCCCAAGCAGCTGGGACTGCAGGCATGAGCCACCATGCCCGGCTAGTTTTTTCTATATATTTTTAGCTGTCCAATTAATTTCTTTCTATTTTTAGTATAGATGGGGTCTCGCTCTTGATCAGACTGGTCTCGAACTCCTGAGCTCAAACAATCCGCCCGCCTCGGCCTCCCAGAGAGCTAGGATTACAGGCGTGAGCCACCACGCCCGGCCTCCCTGCTCTCTTTAATGACAGTTCAGCAGGGGACTTGCAGAACCTGCAACTGGACAGATGTGCAAACAGCAGGTCACTTATCTGGGATTCCAAATTAACAAGGGAACCCATGACAACTGCATGGGTTCCTAGGAATGACAGGGTTCTGTCACATCTGAATCCCAAACTTTGGACTAATAGCAAAGCCCTTACATGGGGCCCTTAGAGGGACAGATGTGGAGCCCCTGATCTGGGCCACAGACTGTCAAATTGCCTTTAAAAAACTAAAACAGAGTCTTATGATCACCCTCCACTTTGGGGTTGCCTGACTCACAAAAAGAATTTAAATTTAAATTATACGTTCATGAAAAACAAGGAATGAGCCTCAGAGTAACATACCTTTTCAGGCTGGGTAGAGACCTATCCTACCCAAATGGAGAGAGTGTCTGAAGTTACCAGAATCCTTCTGAAGGAACTCATTCTGAGATGGCCTCCTACCAGGAGCTGCTGGCCTGGGACAGGGCCTTTGCCGAGTTCCTGTGTGCATTTGCCAACACAGAGCAGGAACAGGCCTCAGAGGACGGTGGGATGATGGGCGACAGCAGTCCAGGGAAAGAGGCCAAGCAGATGGAGAATGGCATGCTGGTGATGGATGCCATAGGCAGGCAGCTGCAGAGACAGCTCAGCAGCTCCTCCTTCTACAGCGGAGATGTCAGCAGACACCACAACATGGCCTAACTACAGAAATCCAGGGCCAAAAAGGAAGAGATCTAGAAGCTGACAGTAGACAGGGAAGGTCAAGCTGTCTGTGTCCTGGGACTACATAAGGCCATTGGACTGTTCATCTCCTTCCTGAGCATCTTGTTCTTCTTGCATAAGCACATTGCCACTTTGGCTTCTCTAACTATTGGTTCAGTCTCTGGACAAATGACCCCATTGTCAACAGGACCCAGGAGCACACCAAAGTCTGTCTGAGCATCTATAGAGCCCTGAGTATTTCACAAAGTTATCACTGTGTTTGGCCACTCCATGGCAGTATCCCATCAGGGGTGGTGGGGGTGAGGTCTTTGCTTCCTGCCATCTATACCTGAATCTGCTGCAAAATGTCCTGTGGTTGTCCATGAGCTTCTTTGAGCGGACCCCCCCCCCCACTGGGAACTTGGTAAACTCCTTCTCCAAGAAACTGGACACAGTGGACGCAATAATCCCACACATCATCAAGATGCTCATAGGCTCCCTTCCTCCATACAGAGTGATAATAAACCCTCCTTTATATTGAAGGTAACCCAACAAGTTAAACAAAGCCCTACATCTAGAATAGAATTTACATGTATCCTGAAATTGATACAGGAAACCCATCTAAAGTGGGATAGGGTGTTGCTGCTTGCCCTCCTCTGGATAAGGATAGCTCCTAGAAACAGGCTTAAGTTAAGCCCCTAAAAATAGTTTATGAGAGACGCTTCCTAGCCCCCTGAGGTAAATATGGTAATATAACCATGACTAAAAAAAAAAAAAAAAAAGCAAGAGTAAAACAATATGTCAAACATGTGGGTCAAATATTAACCACTATGCATGAGTTTGCCTCTTTCAGGTGTCTGCCCCAGATGGAAGCAGAGAAGTGGAAGAGACTCTATGAAGTGCCTCTAACAATTAAAATTGTCAGGAGTGAAAATCTTGGGTCCATCATACCAGAGTAAAGAGATGTTCCATGAAAAAAGAGGACCCAAGGCCCCAGTGGATCAGCCAGCCTTTAGGCAATCTAAAGTATCTGTTTAAAGAAAGAAAAAAATGAAAATGTTGATATTTTCTTTAACTTTTCCTTGGTTATTTGTTCTGTCTATAGCATAGAGAGACAACTCTTTAGTGAGAATTTCCCTGGCTTATCAGTTCTTCTGCTGATCTGTCTCACTACTGGTTTTGTCATCCTAAACCTCATTTGGCACAAGTATTCCTGTATGTGATTTCTGAATTTGCAGAAGGAACTTTCTCACATCATATGCAGGACGCAAATAATAGCTCCCCACTCAAGGGTCCCATGTTTCTTTCTTGCCGAGCCCTGTATCAGACATTATGTATTAATGCAAGGTGACAGCAAGGACCCACAGTCCTATTGGTGTCTTAAATACCAAGTGGCATAAAATCTGTCTTATCAGGTATCCTCCATTTTCCTTGTTAATCCTCAGAGTTGTAGTTATTGCTTAGGCCCCTTTTCACCTGGTAATCTGCTACATTCTTTATTTTTGTAAATCTACTGCCAAAGCTTTACAATGACATAAATAAGTATAAACCTTCCATCTAAAACATTGCCCCAATTCAGCAGGAAATAGCTCTATGACTGCTTTGCCCCTCCTCCCATAGATATGAAAGGATAAAATTGACAGTGGGAAATATGTAACAGAGGGAATGGCCTGAAAAAGGTAAAATGTTTTACAAGTTGTCTTTTTAAATTCACCCCCACCTTCCTGGGAATTAAAACTGGCATCCCTGCCCCATGCCAGTAATCAGAGGGGCAGGGGAATGTCCTTTGTACCACAGGAGATGGCTCAACACAATTGTCTGGGCAGAGGTCCACGAGATTGTCTATACCAGAGATGCTATGGTTAAACAGCAATAGCCCAAAGCTGAAAACTCCCTTTAAAAGCTCTGTATTTCTGCTTATAGATAGGACAATGGTACTTTAAGACAAGAGTCTGCCATTCTCCTCATTTGCTGGCAAATTAATAAACTTCTCTTTCCTTCTTCTCAAACCACTTGTCCTCATTCTTCATTTGGCCTCAGGGACAAGTACCAAACTTTCGGTAACATTATTTATTCACTTTCTCCTTCATGTCTACTCCCCTTTTACCACTTCAATATTGTAATAATTGTTGAAATCAGTCTATTTTGTTGATTTTTCTCACCTCTTTACTTGTCTTTTCCCATTTACCACTTTACCACTTTTTTTCTGTTTGCCTATATCCCCTTTGCCATTTCCTGAATGTTTGGATATAAGAGTTTTTTGCTTACTAAAATGACCAACCATAGATCCTTTCGGTAACAACTTTTATTTCCAGATTTATCTTATAATAACCTGCTAAACTTTAATCAATTCAGCTTTCAGGTTATTTGGATTTGGGATAAATGGGTTTTTAAAATTCCCCCAAAAGGCAAGTAAATGATCCAGGGCCAAATTCACACAAATTGACTTTGCAGTGGTCCTTTCTTCCATAAACACAATTTAGTTACTGACCTAGCATCTTTGGATTTAGAATTTATACAGGAACATGTGTGAAGAATGATTAGGTCAATAAGGCCCTACTTGTTAACAGAAACAAATTCATTAACTGTGTGACAAAACTACCAAAAATGCTACCCAGGAAATAAAATAAATGCAACAGCAGCATAACTCTACACAGTTCTCACTCTCTCTACATCATTTGGCATGATAAGCAGTCACTACTGATGACAAATGAAGGATTGGAAAATTAAGAAGCAAGGTAATATTTGCCTGAAAATGAATCAAGAAAACTATGAGTCAATTACGGTGAAAAGTGCCAGAAGGCCACTTTTAGGATCCACAGGCCGTGTTTTCCTTTGGATAATTATATCATCCAAAGCACATAAATGGAAAACGTATAAAGTAGTTCTATTTACCACCAAGAATCTTAAATAGTTCATAAGTAGAACTTAACATTTGTACTACAGAAGAGTCCAAATGGTGAATGGGTCCCTGAAAATTGCTGTGAGATTAGTTCAGCTAGGGAATAAATTGAATAGACAGGTCATGATGAACTAAATTCACTGGTAGTTTCCTTTGGATGTACAAGGTCTCATTTTTCTGGCTCTAAGCTTCTTTAGCACATTTTTCTCAGATGACATAGGTAGAATTTTCCTGCTTTAAAATATGTTTTCATTCAGTAGAATGTAAGTTAGCAAATCAAAGCCTTCACTTGGCTAGTGAATTTTTCTTTTATGTACTCTGTTTTAGGGAAATAAGCAAATAATAAGAAACCAAACAGGTTTCCAAAAGCAACTTCCCACAGTACACCCGGGTTCAGCACAGATTTAGTCAATATTCTCTACCCCTAATCATCTTATCCAATAGAAACTAGGATACCGAAACACGGGGTAACTCTTAGTGACAGCAGCAAGATTCAATCAGGTCCAGTCTATACTGTGCTTACTTAGGCAGAAATGTATAGGTACATTTTTAAAAGAGGTTAAAGAACATGGATAAAACAAAGAAACAAAAAAGTCTGTCTGGTGCAACTGTCCACTAAACCAGAAAATTCAATTAACCAGAATATTCCATTTCCCTAAGCATACCGGTTAATTGAAAAATATCACTTTTTATTTTAAACTCTCATTTGATGAACTTAAAAACCTCAATGTTCCTCCTCTCTGAACATCTCTAACCATCAGGGAAATGTAAATCAAAACCATAATGAGATGTCACTTATCCCCAGTGAGAATGGCCTTTATCAAAAAGTCCCAAAACAATAAATGTTGGCGTGGATACGGAGAGATAGAAACACTCATACACTGCTGGTGGGACTACAAACTAGTGCAACCTCTGTGGAAAGCAATATGGAAATACCTCAAAGAGATACAAGTAGAAGTACCATTTGATCCAGCAATCCCATTACTGGGCATCTACCCAAAAGAACAAAAGACATTCTATAAAAAAGACAACTGCACTCGAATGTTTATAGCAGCACAATTCACAATTGCAAAGATGTGGAAATAACCCAAGTGACCATTGATACATGAGTGGATTAATAAAATGTGGTATATGTATACCATGGAGTTCTACTCAGCCACAAAAAACAATGGTGATCTAGCACCTCTTGTATTATCCGGGATAGAGCTGGAACCCATTCTACTAAGTGAAGTATCCCAAGAATGGAAAAACAAACACCACATGTATGCACCATCAAATTGGTATTAACTGATCAACACTTAAGTGCATACATAGCAATGACATTAATTGGGTGTCGGGTGGATGGGAGGGGGAGGAGGGGATGGGTATATATGCACCTAATGCGTGTGGTGCACACCATCTGGGGGATGGACACGCTTGAAGCTCTGACTCGGGTGGGGCAAGGGCAATATATATAACCTAAACATTTGCACCCCTGTAATATGCTGAAACACACAAACGAAAAACCTCAATGGTTTAGACATCAATACCAGGTAGAGGAATTAAATGTACTTGTCTTTCTCCACAAGAAAAATAACATTTTAGGTATAATTGATAGAAATCGTGCCTACTCAACCTTTCTAGTTAAATAGAGAAAACACAAAAGCACTGACAAAAGCAGCTATCCCAGGCCTAATACATATGTATTTGTATTTCTGCACCTGGTCCTGGCACACTAGACGAATGTCTCAAGAGCCAAAGACTTTATGTGCTTGCATCCCCAAACTACGTAAGAGATCCCATTAAATTGGCTGGAGTTTATATTAGGTGTGGATAAGAGGAAATGCCATTGTGTTCAGTGGACTGATCACAACCTCTGCCAAGTCAGGAGAGAGAAGAGTGCTTGCTTTAAAAATGTAGGGAATGCTTTCAGACTTTCTGGTTTCAGTTTATGCAAATCTAGGGTAATTTGTGACATACAAGAAAAACATATGGATGCTCCTCTAATATCCTTTTGGCCATAGGATTAAGCCTCTCTACAAAGTTTGACCACATATTACTGAAATTGCTCAAGCCTTGGATTAAAAACTTCTAGGGTCTTGTCATGTTATATCTACATTAATTATAATACTAGGTAGACAACATAAAATTATGGGCACTCTTTCTAGACTTTTTCTGCAAACAAACAACTAGCTAAGTTCTGAAAGATTATACATAATAAGAATATGCATATATTCTACCAGTAGACTCTGACTTTCTGGCAAAATGGTAATGATTTCTACTTTATAGAAAGGGAAATTTTATGAGTTATCTCTTATATTTACAGGGAGGTATTGTGCCAAAGGCAGGAAGTAAAGTAGCCTCGCCTGGCACTCCTAGGCCTGGCTGAACAAAGCTTAGAATCTTTTTGGCTACTGGTAAAGTATAAACCTTGAAATGTTACATTCCCACAAGTCCTCAGTAGTACTGTGGCGTTCTCATGATGCCTCGGTCTCAGGCAGTCTGCCTAAGAGGGGACATTGTATGCAACCAACCTGCAGTTGGGGCTGAGGACTCATTCAGTGCTCTGCCTTTGTGCCAGGGGTGTGGACAATGCAAGATGTCCTAGGATCCTGCCCTTGAGGAGTTTACAATTGAGTTGAACCAAGCTGTAAAACAAGATTAATCCATATTTTTAAAAATCCATAAGATGTACATGATTTTCAATTATATGGGGTAGCCTGTGGTTGTCTCTGCCTTCAACCACCACGCCCTAACCTGGAAGCTGTCTTCTAAGAGGCTCAGAGGACTTATGATTTCATGAATTCTCATTAGCTCCATGTGAAGTAGGGGAAGAAAAGGCTATTCTTCTTTTTCAACTGGGAAACAAATAGGATTTCTGCGCCAGGTTAAGGGAATTGGCCAAATGCTGCAGAGCCTCTAGCAGTCCTGTACTCCTCCCACTGTCCCCTCCTGGGTCGCACATTTTACAGTGCTCCTTAGAACTTCCTAAAGCACAACTCTGACAATATCACTGCCCTGCTCAAAAGCCCCTCAGTGTGTCCTCATGCCTACAGGAAGAAAGATCCTTCCTTTAGCACAGTATACAAGGCCCTTCATAATTTTTTCTCTGCCTACTTCTCAAGCCTCTTTTCATTTCCTTCAAGTACCCAAAGCTTAAACACACCAAACTTTTCTCTCAGTCCTAAATATAATATGTTCTTCAAGCCGCTGGGCCTCTGTACATGCATAGCCTTGTACCTTCAGAGTGACTTCCATCTCTTCTAATCATCTCCTACTCATCCTTTCAGACCCAGCTGTGAAGGCATCCCTGAAGTTCTACCTTCCTTTCCCAGGCGGAGAAAACTGATCCCTTTTTTTGTGCTCCAGCAGTTTATTCGAACCTCTACCACAGTACTTCTCAAACTAGTTTGCAATGATTACTTCCTATACCTGTCTCCTTCACTAGACTATAAATTCTTTGAGAGAAGGACTGTATCTTATTCATCTTTATATTTTCAGTACCTAGCACAGTTCTTGACACATGGCGGGCTCTGAAATTTTTTTTTTTTATTTTAAGGACTTTAAAGAAAAGGATTTGTATTATTTACCTTGAATAAAAGAAAAACAACATTTAGACTATACATTCACAAATTCAAATGTGATAAACTAGAAAACCACTGGGACAGATCATTTTAAAAATAGACTGGTCAGTACCCAAATTGGGAAAATTTATATTGCCCAGCTGTCTCCCCCACCCCAAACAAACAGAGAAACAAAGTATGGATTCAGGCAGAAGTTAGTTCTGGGTCTGGAGCTTTGCCATTAACCTTTTTAAATAAAACATGATAGAATAGGGAGCTTTTCATTAAATATGTCCAAAAATAAAGTTAAATGTGACAGTGTTGTTTGGTAGATACACTTAAAATCAAAATGACTTGACTCAATTGCCAAAGTGGGTGGATATCACTAGGGTGAAATTTAATATTAAAACTTACGAGGTAATTCACTGAGGTGAAACCAATCAGAAGGGTGGAAGATATGATGAAACGTCATATTTGAAGTGGTCCTGAGTACTACAGTATAGCGATAGACTGCTTGGAGACCACGGAGACTATCTTGATGTGGTACATCAAGATGAATCTATGAAATAAATAGCTTCTTCAACTTATAGATACTGCCTAAAACCAATAGACAAGCTTTAAATGTAGAAAGAACCACTTGGTGGTACGTTTGTCTTTGTAGTGATAGGCACATGCATAAATGGTGATTGTTCGGCCTGGGCAACATAGTAAGACCCCGTCTCTACAAAAAACAAACAAACAAAATAACTAGGCATGGTGGTGCGCACCTCTACCCCCAGCTACTCAGGAGGCTGAGGTAGGAGGATCGCTTGAGCCCAGGAGATTGAGGTTTCGGCAAGCTACGCCTAGGTCACAGAGTGAGATTCTGTCTCTAAAAAAAGACGGTGATTGCTGTCAGTAGGGTCATCTTTAAATACTGAAGACAGGGATAAAAACAGCATGAAGGAATATCAAGAGAGTGACTTCCTGATCTCTGAGCATGTTCAGACACAAGTTAGATCAGTTGTTTTCAAACTTTTCTTAGGCAGCAGAATGTTTTTTTTTTTAATGAATTTTTTTATCTTTGATATGTTCTTTTATTTTTAAATTAATAGAATTTTTTTTGGAGGAGTTTTAGGTTTACAGAAAACTTGAGTGGAAAGTACAGAGAGTTCCCTTACAGTCCCCCCACGCCCAGTTTTCCCTATTATTAACATCTTGCTTTAGTGGATATATTTGCTATAACTGATGAGCCAATATGGATACATTTATTATTAACTTAAAGTACATAGTTTACATTATTTCTATTGTACAGTCTATGGGTTTTAACAAATGTATAATGACATGTATCTACCATTGCAATATCATACAAAATAGCTTCAATGCAATAAATATCCTCTGTGCTTCATCTGTTTGTCCATCTTCCCCTCCTAAGAATTCCTTGTAAACACTGAACTTTTTTACTGTCTCCATAGTTTTGCTTTTTCCAGAATGTCATATATTTGGAATTACACAGTTTGTAGCCTTTTCAGATTGGCAGCTTTTTTCACTTAGCAGTATGATTTAAGGATCCTCTCTATCTTTTCCTGGCTTAATAGCTGATTTCCTTTTATCACTGAGTAATATTCCATTGTATGGATATACCACGGTTTGTTTATCCATTCATCTACTGAATGCGTATGTGCATCACTTATGTGTGGATATACAATTCCACATTATTGTTTTGGCAATTATGAATAAAGCTCCTATTAATATTTTTGTGCAGGTTTTTATGTGGACATAAGTTTTCAACTCATTTAGGTAAATATCAAAATGAAATTTTATGTGGACCCCAATATATATAAAACAAACAAAACCTGTACTGCTCTAGTAAAACTGAGAGGGGTAAAGTGAGCAGGGAGCGGACATGTGAGGCTCCAGAACCCTATATATTGAGCTACCCCTTTACCTCCGGCAGTTGCTACTGAGTCACCTCCAAGAAATTCCTAGGACAGGTGCTGTGGGAAAGGTTTCCACATGGAGAAAGAGGTTAGAATGGAAGACTTCTAGTTCATTCTGACTCTGAAAATCTATAATATGATAAGCCTCCCTTTGATAGTCAGGACCAGTCCAAAAATCAGAATTTTATTCCACTTACAGAAGAGCCCAGGAGAGGAGGCCTTGAAAAATAATCTTTTAAAAAAATTGAGGTATCTTTGACAATTAAAAATTATATATTAATATATTCAAGGTATACAATATAATGATTTGAAATATATATATGTATATATACACACACATTGTGAAATAATCAAGCTAACTAATATATCCATCGCCTCAGATAGTTACCACTTTTTGTGATGAGAACACTAAGATCTACTCTCTCGGCAAATTTCAAGTATACAATAAGGTATTGTTAATTACAGTCACATTTTTGTACATTAGATCTCCAGAACTTATTCATGTTGTATAACGAAAACATTGTATCCTCTGACCAATATCTTCCCATTTCCCCCTTTCCTAGCCCCGGTAACCACCATTCTATTCTCTGTTTCTGAGTTTGACATTTTTAGATTCCATATATAACTGAGATAACGTGGTATTTGTCTTTCTGTTATTGGCTTATTTCACTTAGTATAATGATGTCCTCCAGCTGTAAGACAAACTGTTTATCCATGTTGTCACAAATGGCAGAATTTCCTTCTTTTCAAAGGTTGAATAACATTGCATTGTATTAATAAATGCACACTACATTTGAGAAATAATCTTGAGGGAAAACTGGGCTTACTTAACAGCGGGTCCCACATAATAAGAAGCCCCTCCCCTCCTTCCTCCTTCGACATGTAAATTTGAATTGAGTGCTCACTCTGTTCTGCAGTCTGGGAATAATGATGAAAGGACAGATAATACTCTATTCTCAAGGATCTCTCAGTGTAAGGGGAGGGGTATGTGGAGCAGATGATAAATAGGTAAACAAACAAGAAAACAAACAGCACATTATGACAAGCAACATTGCCAAAACAACACACAGGAACGAAATAGCAACGGGGCACGTGGGGCTTACACAGGTCGGTCAGGGCAAGCTGTTCTGAGTGGGTGACATTTAAACAGAGACCTGAAAGGTGAAAAGAAACTCACCCATACTGAGATGGAGAAGTCCTCCAGTCAGAGGGACTAGCACTGCAAAAGCTCTGGGGCAGAAAGAACTTCCCTGGCCTGACAAACTGAAAGGTGGCCAGTGTGGCTGGAACACAGGGGCTTGTAGGCCATGGCAAAGAGTTTGGATCTTATTCTCAGTAAGATGGGAAGCCATTAGAGGGTTCTGAGCAGGGAAAGGATAGGATCTGATGTCCACTATCTTTTATTCTACAAAGGATATTATATGAGCGATCATTAGCACCAGGCAGAATGGGCTAAACTGCGTGAGGAGAAATTTGGTAAGACAGAAGGAAATTTGGGAGACAGAAGGAAATTTGGGAGACAGAAGAATTGTTGCCAAGAAAGGATAAAAAGTTTTATTTAATGGTATAAAGCTAACTTCTTGGTGTGATTTAACAAGTAGCCATAAAGAGGATTTCTTTAGCTTACTTACAGATGTCAGCTTTGACAATTTACCCTTAGTGTCACGGTCACTGGGAGAGCTGAGGCTGGTATTTAAGTCTTCTGACTCTCAATGCTCTTTTCACTAAATTAATGGCTTCTAATTGCTTCCAACAAAGCAATAAAAGAAGACAAAAGGCATAAATACATCATTTTCTTTCTTAAGGGCTCCTGAAAATTCCATTTTTCTCAGTAAGAACCTACCTGAGTACTTATGAGTTAGTTTAACATGGTTGGTTTCCTCTTAGCATCTTCACCTCAAATCCCAACTTTAAATGTGACTCCCCATTTTCTCTGCTTTCCAAACTAGGATGGCCAAGTGCTGTTGGAAAAAGAAACTGTATAACTGCAGACACACACTATTAAACATTTATGGTTCCCATCACAGGTGGGCCTTCAAAGATGCTCAGCAATTCTAATTGTTGCTTTCTCATTCGTTACAGGGGATATTACAAACTCACGAAGAACAAAGACGCTTGTTCAAAATTCCATCATGTTTACAATACAATCCAAAGTCCGACCATAGTCTACGAGGCCTTGCATGATGTTGCCCCTTATCAACTTGTCTGTCCTATATCACTGTCCCCATTACTCTGTTCCAGCCACATTGGCCCTCCTGCTGTTACTCAGAAAGAGCAAATGGATAATGCCAAGCATCTGCAGTTATACACTTTGTTTTTGAGGAACTGCCAAACTGTTTGCTAAGTGGCTGCACCATTTTACAGTCTCACCAGCAATGCATGAGGGTTCTAATTTCTCCATGGCCTCACCTGCATTTGTTATTATCTGTCTTTTTGATTTTAGCCATCCCAGTGGGTATGAAGTAGGATCTCATTGTAGTTTTAATTTGCATTTCTCTGATGACCAATGACATTGAGTATCTTTTCAAGTGCTTATTGGCTATTTATATATTTTTGGATAAACATCTATTCAAATCCTTTGCCCATATTTTAATTGGGTTGTCTTTTTATCATTGAGTTGCAAGAATTCTTTATATATTCTAGATGTATCTCTTATCAGATATATGATTTGCAAATGTTTTCCCATTCTATTGGCTGTCTTTTGACTTTCTTGATGGTTTCTTCACTTTCTTTGAAGCTCCAAAGCTTTTAATTTTGATGAAGTCCAATTTATTTATTTTCCTTTTGTTGCTTGTCCTTTTGGTGATGTATCTATGAAGGTTTTGCCTAACCCAAGGTCATGAAGATTTACTCCTTTGTTTTCTTTTAAGAGTTTTGTAGTTTTAGCTCTTACATTTAGGTTTATGATCCATTTGAAGTTAATTCTTATTTATGGTATGAAGTAGGGATTGAACTTCATTCTTTTTCATCTAGATCCTTGCACTATTTGTTGAAAAGACTATTTTTCTCCTAGCGAATTGTCTTAGTGTCTTTGTCAAAAACCAATTGACCATTAATGTGAGGGCTTATTTCTGGATTCCCAATTCTATGTCTTTAGTCTGTCTGCATGTCTATCCTTATGCCAGTACCACAGTGTCTCGATTACAGTGTGAAGTCCTTAAAATTTGTTCATTTTCAAGATTGTTTTAGTTGTCCTGGTTCTCTTGAATTTCCATATGAATTTTAGGATCAGCCTGTCAATTTCTGCAAAAAGCCAGCTGGGATTTTGATAGAGATTGTATTGAATCTGTAGATTAATTTGGGAGTGTTTCTATCTTAACAATGTTAAGTTTTCTGATCCATGAACATGGGATCTCATCATATATTGTTTATATGATTCACAGCTATAAGGAACTAATGTATAATAAATTTTTAATGTGAGATCAAATGAATTTTTAATGGCTTTATTAAGGTACAATTTGGATACCATAAAATTCATCCACATTGAGTATACAATTCAATAATATTTAATAAATTTACTGAGTTGCGCAACTATCATCATAATCTAATTTTAGAACATTTTCATCACTCCAATAAGATCTCTCATGCCCATTTACAGCTAATCCCTATTCCTACTCCCAGACCCAGGCAACTCCTAATCTACTTTCTGTCTCTACAGATTTATCCTTCTGGACATGTCATATAAATCAAATTATACAATATGTGGTTTTTTCTGTCTGACTTCTTTCACTTAGCATAATGTTTTTTAAAAATTGATAGAGTTTTTGGAACCATTTTAGATTTACAGAAACATTGAGCAGATAAAACAGAGGTCCCCATATATCTTCTCCCCTACAACAGGTTTCCTTATTATTAATGTTTTGCATTAGTGTGGTACATTTGTTACAATATTGATACATCACTATTAACTAAAGTCCATAGTTTACACTAGAGTTCATTCAGTGTTATATAGTTCTATGACTTTTGACAAATGTATGATGTCATGTATATGCCAGTACAGAATCACACAGAACAGTTTCACTGCCCTAGAAATCCCCTGTGCTTTACCTATTCAACCCTTCTCTCTTGTCCTCCCCTTCCTTCCAAGCCCCTGGCAACCCCTAATTTTTTTTTTTACTGTCTCTGTAGTTTTGCCTTTTCAGAATGTCAAAAATAGTTGGAATCATACAGTACGTAACCTTTTCAGATTGGCGTCTTTCACGCAGCAATATGCATTTAAGTTTCCTCCATGTATTTTCATGGCTTAATGGTGCATTTTAAGAATTGCTGAATAACATTCCATTGTATGATTGTAAACACAGCTTGTTTATCCATTCACCTTCACCAAGATGGACACCTTGGTTGCTTCTAGATTTTGGCAATTATGAATAAAGCTTCTGTAAACATTTGTGTGTAGGCTTCTGTATAGACATATGTTTTCCACTCAACTGTGTAAATAACCTAGGAGCCCAATTGCTGAGCATGTTTTTGAGGTTCATTCATGTTGTAGCATGACCAGTATTTCATTCCTTTTTTTATCCCTGAGTACTATTCCATTATATGGATATACATTTTTTCATGCATTTGATAGGCATTTAGGTTGTTCCACTTTTTGACTATAATGAATAGAGCTGCTATGAACATTTATGTGCAAGTCTTTGTGCAGAGGTATGTTTTTATTTCTATTGGATAGATACCTAGGAGTGGATTGCTGGGATATATGATAAATTTATGTTTAACTTCTTAAAAAACTGCCAAACTGTTTTCCAAAGTAGTTGTACCATTCTACATTTGCACTAGCAATATATTGAGGATTCTTATTTCTCAACATCCTTGACAACATTTATTGTCTTTCTGATTATAGCAATTCTAGTGGATGTGCATCTCGTGGTGGTTTTAATTTACATTTTCCTAATAATGAATGATACTGTGCATCTTCTCATGTGCTTATTAACCATTTGTATATTTTCTTTGAAGAAATGTCTATTCAAATCTTTTGCCCATTTTTAAATTGGGTTGCCTGTCTTATTTATATTATTGAGTTATAAGAGTTCTTTGTACATTGTGGATACAAGATCTTTATCAGATATACAATTTGCAAATATTTTCTCCTAGTCTGTGGTTTGTCCTTTCATTTTGATAATGGTATCTGTTGAAGCATAAGTTTTAAATTTTGATGAAGTCCAACTTATCAAATTTTTGTTTTATGGATCATGCGTTGTATTGTTGTTGTTGTTTTTTTTTTGAGACAGAGTCTCACCCTGTTGACCAGGCTAGAGTGCCGTGGCATCGGCCTTGCTCACAGCAACCTCAAACTCCTGGGCTCAAGCGATCCTCCTGCCTCAGCCTCCCAAGTAGCTGGGACTACAGGTATGTGCCACCATGCCTGGCTAATTTTTTTATACATATTTTTAGTTGTCCAGCGAATTTTTTTCTATTTTTTTAGTAGAGATGGGGTCTTGCTCTTGCTAAGGCTGGTCTCGAACTCCTGAGCTTAAACGATCCACCGGCCTTGGCCTCCCAGAGTGCTAGGATTACAGGCGTGAGCCACTACGCCTGGCCAATCATGGTTTGTTGTTACATCTAAGAAAACTTTGTGTAACCAAGATCTCAAAGGTTTTCTCCTGTTTTTTTCCTAAAAGTTTTATAGGTGTAGCTCTTATATTTAGGTCTCTTATCCATTTTGAGTTAATTTTTGTGTATGGTATGAGGTAAGGGTCTTATTTCATCTTTTTTCTTTTCTTTCCTTTTTTGAGACAAAGTCTCAGTCTGTCGCCCTGGGTAGAGTGCAGTGACATCATTGTAGCTCACTGCAACCTTAAACTCCTGGGCTCAAGTGATCCTCCTGCCTCAGCCTCCCTAGTAGCTGGGACTACAGGCACAAGCCATGATGCCCAGCCAATTTTTCTATTTTTAGTAGAGACGGGATCTCGCTCTTGCTAAGGCTGGTCTCTAACTCCTGAGCTCAAGAGATCATCCTACCTCCCAGAGTGCTAGGATTATAGGTGTGAGCCACCACGCCCGGCTCTTATTTCATCTTTTTGCGTGTGCATATCCAATTTTCCTACCACCATTTGTTGAAAGTCATCTTATATTTTCATAGGCTTTAAAAAGAACTGTTTTTTTTCCAACTTCTTATTTTGAAAATTTTCAGAGCTATAGAAGAGTTGAAAGAATAGTACAAGCAGTCATAGACTTTTGCCTAGATTCACCAATTGTTACTAATTTACCATGTTTGTTTCTCTCTGTTCCCTCCCATACTTTATCTTTTTTTTTAATTTTTTTCCCTCCCATACTTTTTGCTGAGCCATTTGAAAATAAGCTAAAAATATGGTGACAAATAAGATGACACTTTATTCCTAAATACTTCATCATGCATCTCCTAAGAAAAAGAAGACTTCTACAGTAGCATGCCTAAGAAAATCCACGTTAATTCAATAATATCATCTAATATATAGTCCATAGTCAAATTTCCCAAATTATTCTAAAAATGTCTTTAATAATTGTTTATGATTTCCCCCCAATTCAGAATTCATAAGGTTAATACATTGCATTTGCTTGTTAGAGCTCACTGCTTTCTAAAATCTAGAACAATTCCTCTGCCTTTTTTTGTTTATCATAATGGCTTTCTGAAGAGTCTAGGTCAGTTGACTTGTTAGATGTCCCACACTCTAGGTTTGTCTAATTGTTTCTTCATATTTAGACGGAGGGTAAACATTTTTGGCAAGAATATTTCATAAATGCTGCTGTGTACCTCTTATTATATCACATCAGGAGGTACGATGTCAGGTTGTCCTGCTATTGACAATGCCAAGTTTAATCACTTATTTAACCTGGTGACTGCTAGATTTTCCCATTGTAAATGTGCATTTTCCCCTTTATAATTAGTAAGGAATCTGTGGGGTGATAATTTGAGATTATGTGAATATCCTGTTCCCCAAGAACTTTTTGTTCAATAGTTTTAGCATCCATTTAATGATCTTTGCCAGAATCAATTATTATACTGGGGGGCTGTAAAATAGTGATTTTTCTATTTTATCTTCCTTCTACATTTATTAGTTAGTATTCTGCTCTAAAGTTCTTTCTCCTTTTTTCCTTCTCTTTTCTCTGCCTCTTTAAAATATCACTATGGACTCATAGTTTTCTTTTTTAAAAAATTGCCGTACCCCGTTTCCATCAATATTTGATAATTTCTCTCTCTCTCTCTTTCTCCCCCTCTCTCTCTCTACACACACACACACACACACACATATTTCCTAGCTTGGTCTACAGAAAAGGTCTAAAATCAATGCATGCCAGTACCAATGAATATACCTAATACCTAGACTATGGTATTGAAATACCATTCCCTACTAAAAATAACCAAGGCTCCTAAGAGAAACAGCTGATTCCAGGGCTGGAAGAGGGAAAGTTCAGAGAACGGGGGAAACCTTGTTCACTAGAAAGCAAAGATGCTAAAAAACAAAACAAAAAAAACAACCTGTTGGGGTCATATGAAAAACACATAGGAGCTGGCTTGAAGGCCAAATTTGGGATAATTTGAGCACTAAAAAGAAGTGCTTTTAAAATTACCCATGTTTACTATCATTCTTCCTCTCTTGCTCTCAATCTGTCTCTGTCTCTCCTTTGTCTTTCTCTCCCCACCTTTATTTCCTCATTGTGCATTTGCCCCTCAGTCAGCTCTTTTTTTTTTTTTTTTTTTTTTGAGACAGAGTCTCACTCTCTTGCCTGGGGTGAGTGCCGTGGCATCAGCCTAGCTCACAGCAACCTCAAACTCCTGGGCTCCAGCAATCCTACTGTCTCAGCCTCCCAAGTAGCTGG
>CAUYSK010002203.1:0-22564 GCA_963575035.1 Avahi laniger
GTGAGTGGTGATGAAATTGTGAAAGGCGTTTTCCGCAGCTTGTTGAGAATTGAATATTTTCCTTGCAAGAAGTGGTCCAAAGCCTGGAAGAAGTGGTGGTCAGTTGGTGCAAGGTCCGGGGAATACGGTGGGTGACAGAGAGCTTCCAAGTCCAGCCTCTGCAGTTTGAGCAGCGTCGTTTGTGTGACATGTGGTCGAGCGTTGTCTTGCAAGAGGACTGGCCTGTCTCTAGTGACCAATCTCGACTGCTTAATCCCAAGCATCCTTGTCAATTTGTCCAGTTGGTTGCAGTAGACGTCCGTTGTAATTGATTGACCGGGTTTCATGAAGCTGTAGTGGATAGTACCAGCGCTGGACCACCAAACAGACACCATTAGCTTTTTTTGATGAATATTCGGTTTTGGACTGTGTTTCGGAACTACGTGTTTATCCAACTATTGTGCCAAATGCTTGCAATTGTCAAAAAGGATCCATTTTTCACCACACGTAACAATATGGTGTAGAAATGGTTTGCCTTTCTGTCATGACAGCAAAGAAAAGCAAGCTTCGAGACGATTTCTCCGCTGATGCTCGTTTAATTCACGTGGAACCCATCGATCCAGCTTCTTTACTTTGCTGATTTGTTGCAAATGGTCCAATAGTGTTGGAGTAGTAACGTCAGACCTTGCTGCTAATTCACACGTAGGTCGAGATGGATTCACTTCCACTGCAGCTTTCAGCTCATCATTATCCACCTTGGTCTCAGGTCGCCCCTGGCTCATTTTCAAGATTCAAATCACCAGAACGGAACTTCTCAAACCATCCACGTCCTGTGCGTCCAATACCCACGTCCTTCCCAAACGCTGCGCTGCATTTGGTTCCACGACGGAACTCGTATTCGAAAATACCGCAAATTTTTGACTTATCCACGGTCTCACAAAAATCACTCTAAAAAAAAAAAAGTGAACGATGATCACAAGCCAAAAACGTGCGTTTGCAAGACTGAGGATGCACCTTTGAAACAAAAAATAAAACAAGAAGCGTCAAAGTGAAATGTCAGAGATAGCAACTGCCAGACTTAGCACTTAAGGAAATTGGACATCTCATTTAACAACAATTTCACGTGACCACCACCTGTATCTAGTTCCAGAACATCTTCATTCCCCCAAAAGGGGACCCTGTAGAATAATGTCCCCCACTGTGTCCCCCAACCCCGGGCAACCCCGATCTGCTTTCTGTATCTACGGACTCACCTGTTCTAGACATGTATCAATTGCGTGTTGCTTCATGATGGGGATGTGTTCTGAGAAACGTATCGTCAGGCATGTTTCATAGTTATGGATTTATAGGACAGAGTGCGTGGACACAAACCTAGCGGGCACAGCCTTCCACACACCTGGGATGTCCGGTGCGGCCGGGGGGGCTCCCAGGCTGCACACCTGCAGAGCGTGTTACCGTATGGAAAATTGCAGGCAACTCTGACACCGTGGCCAGTATCCGTGTATCTAAACATAGCTAAACATAGGAAATGCATGGTAAAAATATAGCATAAAAGATAAAAAACGGTTCACCTGTATAGGACGCTCACCGTGAACAGAGCTTGCAGGACTAGAAGTGGCTCTGGGCGGGTCAGTGAAGGTGACAGTCTCCGACATGACTATACTCCGCTGTAGACTTTATAAACACTGTACACTCAGGCAACGCTGAATTTACTAAAAAAAAAAAATGTCTCTTTCTTCAATAGTAAATTAACCTCAGCTTACTGCCTCTTTTTTGTTTTAAAAACTTTCTGACCCTTTCGTAATAACATTTAGCTTAAAACACAAACACAGGGTACGGCTGTAAAGAAATGTTTTCTTTCTATCCTTTTTCTATAAGCTTTTTTCTATTTTAAAATTTATTTATTTGTTTTCAAGGCTTGTCGTTGTGGTTAAAAGCGAAGACACAGACAGGCACGTTAAGTCCTGCGCGGGTCAGAACCGTCAACGCCACGGTCTTCCCACCTGCACGTCTGGTCCCGCTGGGAGGTCTCCGAGAATTTTTCAGATCCGTCAGGGTCTCACGGGACCGCCGTCGTGTGTGTGTGTGTGTGTGGGTGTGTGTGTGTGTGTGTGTGTGTGTGGTCTGTCGTCGATGGAAATGACCCTGTGTGGTGCGTGGCTGAGAATGCGATTGTACGATACGCCGTCTTTTGTGCCTGGTGTCTCCCGCTGAGCGTGACGGGAAGGTCCATCCACATTGCAGCACATGTTAGAACCTCCTTCCTTTTCGTGGCTGCATAATATTCCACTTCATGGCTGGACTACGTTCTGTTTATACATTCGTTTGTGGACGGGCACTCGGGTTGTTTCCACCTTTCGGCTGCTGGGAACAAACTGCTACCTGGACAATGTTTTCGTTTCTCAGATTGTTTTAATCCCTGGAAACCTGTTCTCAAGATTTAGTGGACTCCGGTAGAATCTCCCTAAGGCTGTGGCAGATGGTGATCAAAGCATTGCAGACCGGGCTGCCGGGTCCCGAGCGTTGGTTGGGATGTTCAGTCCAAGTCGAAGGATTCTGGAGCAGCGCTGGGCGGTCCCAGGCCCACAGAGGACCCGCAGCTGGGAGCCCTGAGCAGGTGTGATCTACAACACGTCTGTTTCTTTCTCTGCTTTGAGACACCGGCTCTGGCTGTGGTAGGGGCTCCGCTGCCTGGAGGAGGCATGAGAGATCGGTAAATACAGATGTTTATTTAGCAGGGCCACATGGGGTGGTGAGACCAGGAATGGGTCCACAGACTCCACACTGGGGGCCCAGAGCGGAGGATGGTTCTGCCTTCCCCTTAGACAGGAGAGCTGCTCCCCCCGGGACCCGGTGGGGATCCATTTGCTTTTTGCTTCGGAAGAGCAAAGGATTGTGTTCTCATTCACTCTTGGAGCCTTCAAATTTACCCATTTGCCAGTATTTCTGTTTCCCGTGGCTGTTGTAAGAAATTAGCATAAACTGGGGCCTTAAAACAACAGGAATGGGTCCCCTCCCAGTCCCGGAGCCCAGGAGTCTGAGACGCAGGTGTCTCGGGGCCGCGCTCCCTCCGCAGACTCCAGGGGAGGCTCCTTCCTGCCTCTTCCAGCTCCTGGGGGCTCCAGGCGTCCCTGGGCTTGTGGCCACGTCACTCCGGTCTCTGCCTCCGTCTCCACGTGGCTTCTCCTCTGCGTCTGTGTCTCCTTCTCTGCTACCTGTCATTGAGTTTAGGGACCTCCTTCATCCAGGGTGGTGTCATCTCGAGATCCTTACTTTAATTACATCTGCAAAGACCCTATTTCCAAATAAATTCCACTCTCAGGTTCTAGGTGGATGTGGATTTTTTTTTTTTTGCTGGCAGGTGGGAGGGGGAACACCCTAACGCTAAAGGAAGACTTCGGCATCAGGTGCTGTCTTTGCTCAGCAGGGGAAAGTGGATACACGCAGGTAAAACAGAGAAAAGCCCAGCGCTTCTGCTGTGGATGCTGCAATCTGCATTCCTTTCAGTGATGGTGAGATTGTAATCGGATCAGCAGAGAAGGGTTTTGGAAGAGAGGCCAGGCTCCCCAGGCATGGGGTGTAAACAAAGGAGACACAATCTCCATGAAAATGCCCCAGCCGGAGGAGAAACTGAATGAGGCCTCCGGGCTGCGGACACTGGGTATTTGCAAAGCTAGGAGCTCTAGGAGGCGGGGGACACAGGGACCAGGAGGGACAGCGTTTCAGGCGTTTGGAGCCCCTGGGGCAGGGGAGGCTGAGGAGAGCGTCCTGTTCCTGCCTCGGCCACCCGCTGGGTCTGGGGCTGCCCGGGGGTGGCATTTCCGCAGGGACTTCCCGGTCCCATCGCAGCCCAGCGGCGGTTCCTGGAACCCTTAGGAAGCAGGTCGCCCCTTTGGAAATCTCCGCAATTTGAAGAAATGCAGAAATGCAGGGATGCATTCATTGCATTCTTAGGGGCAGGCTTTGGAAGGCAATTTAAAATCTTCATTTCAACTGGTTTTTGTCTTTTCCCTCCTCTCCCTCCTTTTCCCTTCCTCCTTCTCTTCCTTCTCCTCCTCCTCTCTCTCTCTCACCTTCCCTCCTTTGTTTCTTTTTGGCTCATGTCCTCAGGATTCCTAGCCTTTTCATTTTATTTGATAACATGCTATCCTTTTTCTTACCTGAATGCCTTTTCTCATGCCAAAATTCTCTATTTTAACCCCCTGGTCTTCTGAATAACACCCACTGCACTCTTAGGTTCTGCTCAGGTAGTGCCTACGCCAAGAAGCCTTTCCTCACCACACCCCTTGGCTGGGCTGGGGGGTTAGGGATGCTTCCTCTGCACTTGCAAAGTAGCTCATGCGTGTCACCATCACTCACTTGCTGTGGTCTATTATGTTTAACTGCTACATGTCTGGTCTTCTCCGGTAGACTACGAGTTCCTCAACGGCAGGGACTGAATAGTATTTTCTCATATCCCTGATGCCTAACATAGGGAATATTACCACAATAAGCACTAAGTAAATGTTAGTTGAACAAATGAGGGGAACAGGATTTCAAAAGGGGAACCTGCTCCTGGCAGCTAATAATAGATAATGATTCTATTAATAATATTAGCTAATATTTATTGAGCATTCACTGTGTGTCAGGGACTACGCTAAGCAAAACATATGCATCATAAAACTGAATCCTCAGAATAGTCTTATAAGGTAGAGAGATGCTATTTTTGTATCCATGTATGCTAGATAATTATACTGGTGGTACCCAAAGAATTGTATGTCCCAGTATCCATGCCTTTGTGTGACTGCTTCTCGCATGGACTTTGGGTTTGGCTTTGTGACTTGCTTTGGCCAATAGGATATCAAAAGGTGTGACACATGCAGAAACCTGATGAGTGACAGTGCAATGGGACTTATCCTCTTGAAATGTTGTGGACATCATGAAAAAACTTGGACCAGCCTCCTTGACACGGAGCAAACATGCAGAATGAGGCCTAGCTGACAGCTAGAACCAAAAGCTAGACACATACATGAGTGAGGTCACTTTGGACTATCAGGCCTCAGTTGACCCACTGGATGTCTGCAGCTAGATGAGTGGCCCCCATAGACCAACCCAAGAACCTCCAGCTTATATCAGCTCAAACAGCTGACCCAAAGAAGGCTGAGAAATAAAATGGGGGTTGTTTCAAGCCACTAAATTTTGGGATGGTTGCTATACAACCAAGGTTAACTGAAATATATCCACCTTGGGAAAAGGCTGCACATATCAGGCAAAACCAAGGAAGAAGATAAGAAGCAGGAAGAAAGACAAAGAGACAGAATTAAAAGACAAAATAGCATGCAGTTCTTTAGAGCACTTTAATATAAACAACCACAGCGCTGATGTAAGTGCTTCTTGACTGTGGTACTGTTGAAATAGTGCTAAACACAGAGTTGGAAGTCCTGGATGTCAGGCCCAGCCCTACCACTGACGAACCCTGTGAATGTGACAAGTCATTTAATCTTTTAGAATCTGAATTTCTTTATCAGCAAAGTGGACAGAGATGTATCTATGCATGTTCTACTTTTACTAATCTCACAGCGCTGGTAGGAGAAGCCAACAAATGACAAATTGTCCAAATGTAAGTATTAATGTTACTGAAATTAGTTAATAACTTTGAGTCACAACAATTACTAACAACTTACCCACAAATGCACAAAACCTGGAGCGATGGTGAGGGAGGATGCTCGAGAATGGGAAATCCAGCAGCTAGACTGTCAGTGTATTCCAGGTATCAAGTAATGTTTCTCTGTTAGGCGAATCAGCACCTTCCGTATCAGTGGTATCTCATTTTCCTTGATAAGGTGCTCTCTTGATATCTTGTGCAAGCCTTTCCTCCCCAGTGTCTATAATCTAGTTTCACTTCATCCCCTGAAAATCAGAGGTGATACCTGATCTCAGAGCAAGAGCTTTAGGCCAGGACCTGGCTGTGGGACCTTGTCCCTTAACCTTGCAGAGACTGGTTCTCTATCTGTAAAATATGAGGGTAGCAATATTTGTTGAAATGCCCCTGTAGGGGTTTGAGAGAGACAGATGTGAGAATGTACGTGGAAGTGGCTTAAAACTAGCTACTCCCTGCACAAAGGCAAGGCAGTATGAGTGCGGCAAAGAATACTCAATATTTAGAAGGTACCAATGACGTGCCAGACACCGGACTAAGTGGTAGTTTTTGCAGGGGAAAAGTGGGGAAACCAATGTGTTGCAGTATGAGGTAATTTGCCTGTGGTCACCTGATTAATAAATGCCTCAATTGGATTTAAATCCTTATCTGCTGCATCCCAAATCCCGGGCTTCTCGCATAGGGCTGGGTGGCTTCCAAAAGGAACCTCCTCAGCCTATAGGAGAACAGAGTTATTGGCCAGGTTCTTTACCATTAAATGGTGTCACCAGCTTGTGGCTAAAGAAACAGATGATGAAAAAAGTGCCGAGGGAGAAAACACCTGTTTACAAACACAGCTTAATTAATTAGTCAACTCAGATGAGGCAGAAGAGGCTGGTTTCCAGATGTCTGACATGAAGAATTAATTAGCAGAAAGGCACCAGTCCTCAGGCCTCGGGTTCATGTCCAGACCACATTGTGGAATTAAATTACTACATTGCCTCAGTGCCCCTCACCGGAGCTAAACTGCCCTTCAACTTAACTAAAGGCATTTGATTGGGGGACAAAAAAAAAACTCATTGAAAATGACAACTGAATTGAAAAACTCCACCAACTAAAGCTTCATGTGAAGTTCAGAAAAGGTGACGAAGGTTCCAGTCCTTCTAGTTCAAGTTACAAAGAGTCAGGATAAAATTAAAGTGAAGTTAGGTTATACCTCACTAACTCTTGAAAAGTCCAAATCTGTACAATGATAAATAAAGAAACTAAAGTAACACTTAAGTTTCTAGCAGGCAAAAGCCGCCATTTTTGCTTCAACTCTCTTTAGGGTTGCAATGAAAGTGTGTTTGGGGACGCCAAAGCGTCCAGGTCACTGCCTCACTTTTCTACTTCATTTGCTCATTTAAAGTATTATCGAGTAAAGAGAGAGACAGCCTCTCACTTGACTCATGTGTTGTAACTAGAAAGCACACATGAATCTGTAGGATCACAATAGCTCAGGAGAATAAATAATGTGGAGCCAGGTATTACATGAAAGGTGTGTTCATCTGGCCCTTGTGCGATCTGATGAATAAAAGTCACTTTCCAGGAATGGGTCCTTCCTCTGTTTGCACAGTTAACTTTTCATGGGGGTTCTAGAAGCGCTCCTAGTTTGTTGTTGATATTTTTATTAGTGAATTTCCACGGATTCTGCAGTTATTTGGGACTTGTCCTCTCGCTAATTAAGCAGAGGAAGTTCATGAGTAATGAAGTGACTTTGTGCCCAACGCACGAGTAAATAGACGACGATAAGCACAGACAGAGGAAAGGGAGGCTGGAGGGCTGGGCTGGGCAGAGGTGGGATTCCGTGGGGAGGGAGGGCGTGAATGTAGACTGGTAGACCTGGAAGTGACCTAGAGAAAGTCAGTGGTTTTCACCCAGACTGTATATTTGAACCACCTGTAACGCTATTAAAATGCACATTCCTGGGTCCTATCCCAGACCCATTCTATTGGAATCTCTAAGCAGGATATTGTCTAAACAGTGGTGTTGTCTGAAATTGCCCCAGGTGATTCTAATGGGCACCACAATTGAGAAGCACTCATCTATGGCAACCTCTTCATTTTACTAGTGAGGAAATGAGGGAACACGTGTGGAGAAGCGAAAGGGAAAGACAGTGTATGTCCCCCGTATTAGGGGACATCTCACTGAGCTGCTCTGAGCCGCTGCACTCCTCACTCACACCTTTACTCTGGCTTTATGGGAAAGGGAGCTCTCGTGCCTTGTAGGGCTGGTGGAGGGATGCGCTTGTGTGTGTTGCGGATTCCTTCATTAATGCAGACTGAGGCTGCAGGGCTCTGAGCAGTGGTGCTCGGTGTGGCCCCCAGACCAGCAGCTTAGCATTATCACCACTTGGGAACTTGTAGGAAGTGCATATTCACAGGCTCCACTCCAGTCCAACTGAATCAGCAACTGCATGTGGGGGCGGGGTTGGGGGAGACCCAGAAATCTGGGTTTTAACAAGCCTCATGCATACTCATGTTTGAGAGCCATTGGTTTACACAATCCTTTTTTTCCAAAAATGAATATTTAAAGGCAGGGAGAAAGGTGGGAGGTAGTTGGTGGGGGGGGGGTTGCATGAGGACACCGGCCCCTGCACCAGAGAGGGAAAGCTGGTAGCGTTTACCCAGGAGTAATCAATGGCTGCAGGTAAAAGGCACCCCCCTCTACAGCGAGGATTCTGGTATTTACCATGCATCCTCGCCTGACCTGCAGTGAGCTGGTAGAAATAAAATGCCTTTTGTTGCCTCAAAAAGATCTGACGTCATACCAATAAATTCCTGCTCTGAAAAAGTTTCATCTGCTCCTAGGATGGGGTTATTCAGTACCCTACCTGGTCTTAATTTAAATATTCCTATTGTCAATTCTTGATTATGTATCATAATGAATAATGAGAAAGATACATATAATAGTGAAAAGCAACATTTGACTTGCAGATATATTCACAACTGATACCCCGTCAGTAACACAAGCACCCACCCCCAATCCCACCCCCACCCGTTTCTGGTTCTCCCTGGGCTCAGGGCCCTTCTCAGCGCCCACGACACAGCTGTTGACAGGAGGAATGTGCCGAAGTGATGGAAGAGCTGGGTCACAGCAGATAATCCATTTACGGATAATAAAAAATGTGTGTCACACTTCACTGACCATGTCAGTTCTGAGCTGCTATACATACATAAAAGATTCTTCACACCCGAGATGGATTTCAAAGCAAAATGAAAAACTCATGATTTGGCTATGTTCCTACTCATGTTTTAACTCATCTTAAAATAAAAGCTAGAAATAAACTCTCTGATCAACAAATATTTACTGATCGCAAGTCCTGTGTCAGTGTCCAGGTGAGGCCCTACGGGGGATACAGAAGGGAACATGTAGATTCCGCTTTCAAGGAGCTTATAACCAAACAGAGAAGAAAAAAAATAAACATACTGAAAAACAAGCTGTAACATCCGGTGTGTTAGCTATGGTAGATGAACTGCTGTAATAAATAGTCTGTGAAATGTATTACAATTCTACCACAATAGAATTCATTTCTAGTTCATTTAACCATATTGAAGTTGGCAGGGCAGCCTCCTCTATGCAGTGATTTGGGGACCCAAGCCAATGGAGACCCTGCCATCTTCAACAGGAGGCTTCCAGGGTCCCTGGGAGGTGTCCGCATTCCAACTAGCAAGAGATAAGAGGAACACAGTTGGTTTGAGTGGGAGGATTCTATGGAGCAGGCTTTGAAGTGACACCCATCACTTCTGCCCATATTGCATTGGCTAGGGGTTAGACATGCGGCCACACCTAACTGTAAGAAAGGCTGGGAAATAGAATCCATTTGTGTACCCAGGAAGAAAAATAAACCTCTTCTGGTAAACAGCTGGGCATGGTTAGGGAAGGTGTGTGAGGGTGGCGGGGGCAGGTTTTTTTTTTTTTTAATATATACTTGTCTTGTTTCATTGTTTCTCATTATCATGTATTGCTTTTGTAGCTTCTGAAGATTCCATGATCTGAACTCACTGCTACTTCCTTGATTTTCCCTAGAGTTCTATGGAATCCTGGGCAGTACGGTCCACTTCATGGATGAGTGTTCTTGGGAGGCTATAAAAAAAATTCAACACAAGAGGGGCAAGAAACCTCAAATGATGCGACTTTGATCTCTCTTTCTTCCTTCTTTGAGCCAACAACTCATTGCTTAATGCCAATGCATGGAAACCACTTTGGCGTTGTCAACTGCTCGGAAATAACGGGCTTCATTCAGGTGCCTGGGCCAAGCGAGGGAGCAGTAAAGCAGGACACCAGCTGTTTTACTCACCACGGATGTGTGTTCTGTGGTCTGATGGAAGGTTCACGCTAAGAGGGGGTTTAAAAATACAGAATGTAGAGGAATATGGAGGAAAAAAAACCTCTTCACACTGAGAAGAGAAGATGGCGAAAGAAAGTCATTTGGAAATGGAGAGAGGAAGAGAGATCGATAGACCTTCTTTAAAAGCTCCTCTGAGTGAAGAATGGATAGATATCCCATTCTCCCTCTCGCTACCCTGCCATCATCATGGTCCCAGGCAGAGTCCCGGGAGGAGCAGAGGAAGATGGAAATGCAGCACGCATCTGGACTTACCACCCCCTGCTGCTTTGCTGCAAAGATAATTTTCTAATGGGAATCAACAGACACCCAGTGTCTGCAGTGTCTGTTGGAACAGCAGACAGAAGTAGTGATCAAAAGGTAGAATATGAGCACAGAAGGGTATGTGAACCCAAGCTCTCTAAGCTGGTGCCCCAAAATCCAGCCATTTGCTTACTTTAATCAAGACATTCTGCTTCATTTATGCAGTTAGCCGCAGTGAGGAAATGACTGTGTTGGAATTCCTTCACGTTATGCTGGGAAAGGCATTTTATGATGGAAACATAAACTCAGACAGAACTTGCACATTCTGATGCCTGTCATTAGCATACACGTTCTTGTTCTTTCATTCATCCAACAAATATTATTACACAACAATCAGAAGACAGGGACTTCCTAGGTGCTGGGGATGGTGATGACAAACTAGCTCCTGCCCTCTAGAAATTTACATTCTAGTGAGAAAAAAAGAAAAACAATAAGGAAATATAAGTAAAATGGCAGCTAGCGAGAGCTGCTCTTAAGATAATTACAGGTGTGGAACCGGATGTTGTGTGAAGGGAGTTAGGGCAGTCAGCAAAGTCCTCTCTGAAAGGGTGACATAAAGTGAAAGTCGCTTGAGCATCTGAAGGAAGAGGATTCCAGGCAGAAGACTCTGCCAGGGCAAAGATCTTGGGATAGGACCTTGCTTGCAGTGTCTAAGGAAAAGCCATTCGGTTAGCATGGCTAGAGTAGGGGGACCCAGGGGTGTAGTGGCGGGAAGTAAGTTTGGTGAGGCAGGGAGGAGACAGACGACACTGGTGTTGGCTATTCTGTGTGTGGTGGGAAGCTGTTTCAGGGTTTTGAGCAAAGAACAGAAATGAGCTGCTATGTTCTGGAAGGACCACTTCGCCTGCTACACAGAGAACTGACCATGGAGAGCATGAGTGGATGTAGCAGACAGGGAGGAGACGACGTGGAAATGGACGGTGACAATGGCAGCAGAGGAATAGTGGACTGGCCAGTTTTGGGATATGTTTGGAAGGTAGAGATGACAGGATTTGCTAATGAACTTGATATTGGGTGGAGAGAAAGTGAAGAATCAAAGATAATACTGAGGGTTTGGGCCTGCGTGAATGCTGGTGCTGTTTATCGAGGCAGATCCTGGATAGAATAGTGACCAGGCTGAGGCCAGTGCGGGTATTGATGCCGGATGGCCTCAGGTGGAAGCCCAGATCTGCTACTGATGAACTGTGTAATCACCGTATCTCTTTCTGTATCTCAGTTTCAGCCTCCGTGAAATGGGGAAATGGAAAATACCTAACAATCCTGTTATGAATGTTAAATGAGTGAATATCTGTAAAGCATTTAGTATAGTACATGGAGAACATGAAACAAACTTGCAGAAAAATCAAGAATTTGTTTTTGGACAAAGTAAGTTTGAGAGTCCTATCATACATCCCAGCAGAAATATCAATGAGCAAGTGGGCATCAGAGTACGGGATTCAGGTGAGAGTTCCAGACTGGAGATATAAATTTAGGAGATGTTGACATGCAGACGATTTTGAAAGTTGAAGGACTGGATAGCACAGTCTTGTACACAGTGATCAAACTCAGGCAATAGACAAGAAATTAAATGAGTTATGAAAGCTGAAAAGAAAACAGGCAAGGTTGCAGGGTAGTGTGCAAGAAGAGGAATTCATCTCGATTTGTGTAACGGATGTTTAAGTTGAAACTTGAAAGATGAACCTACATTCACAATTATGCTCACTGCCCTTCTTTGTACAGTTTTAGTCTTAACACTTACGGGCCATATTGAGCAGGTTGAAAAATCTAAGTACAGAAAAGGACAATGAGAAAATTAAGTATGCTCCTGTGTACATTTCCTTAAGAAAAATATCAGTTGGTCTTCTTAAGTGAGATGTTCTGTCACCAGTAAAGTTTTGGCATCTACCAGTGAGTGGAAAGGTCACAATTTCCATGCAGTTTGCATTTATAGCAAAATGATAACAATAATCATGACACAGGACCTTGCCTAAACTAACAGATTATTATTCTTCATAATCTAGAAGTAAACAGGGCCCCAATGAAAAGATTTACTGGTTTTGCTCCCTGTTTAGGACACTACACCCTTAGTACATACGGAGAAGCTGTGTATATTAAGAAGCCTATTCAAGTAGTCCCCCAACGTTTCAACACTCTTCTCCCTTTGCCTCCTATTTTACGTATCAAATAAGAAAAGCCCGTTTACTAACAATCAGTAAATTATTTCACTAGCTCAAACAGAGCTTGGTTAAGAGTCTAGGCCAAAATGATGCCACTGACCTGTAAATAAGTACATGTCTGAGCGGCAGAGGGATTTAAAAGAAGCAAGATTAGGTTTCTCACTGAAGTGGAAAGGAAGGTTTTTACTCTTCACAAGGACCTGCTGTCATCTTCCTGCTGTCCCAGATGGTGACAGTTATGCACTCCCTGACCTGAGCCAAAGACGATGTAAGAGAAAACAAAGAGACAAACAAGGTCTGCTCAAAGAAACTGGGCAAAAGCTCATTTCCAGTGGCTCTGAGTACACAAGAGACAAATTCTCAGACAAGGACACCTCCCTGACCCTGTTTTCCACACTATGGTTCACAAGGTAACTAGACAAAAAGTCTGGTAAGAGACTAGTCCAAGGCATCCCACAATATCTGGAAATGACAATAATATGATGAAAGTATTTTGAGCTCAATGACTTTCTTTTTTTCTGCAAGAAGTAAACCAAGGCCAAGCTATGTACACATGGATGCATGAATCTCTTCTGAACGAATGTGAATGGACATGTACCTGCACATGGAAGGAGGTTCCTGGCAGAGGCAACCACTGAGCACTGACTACTGACTGTAGAAAGTGTGAGTGCGGAAAAGCCATGCCTTCCAAAGAGAGGCAGAGCTGGGCTGCATAGGTTTCAGTCTGGCCCTCAGTCAAAAACACGAGAAAGGGTCTTTTTAATGTGCACAGTACATGCATTTCCAGAGTTCCATTTGAACTTGCATTTCAAAATGGTTCTACCTTACAAGAAAATGCAAGTATCAGAGCACAGATGTCTGTCTTTAACATTGAAGAATCACTTAGCAAATGAGGGTGGAGGAAGATTCTAGTAAGTCATGTCACCCAGAGAACTGTGTATTTCTAGGGTCCTCAGTGTGGCAAGTCCTGTCCTACCCTACCTAAGGAAATGGAATAGGTCTGAATTTTCCCAACACTACCCCACTTCGTACCCCAATTATCCTATTCCTGGTTTCCCTACATATGACAACCCATGGTAAAGATGAGGCCCTCTCTGCATTTGTGTTGCATCCCATAGGAAGGAAAAAGAAAACGAAAGATAACATTTATGGACTCCTCCCTTCTCTCAAGCCCAGAGGAAGGCCTACGTACTCAGTGAGGTAAGTTATAGCTTCCCCATTTTACTGAGGAGGGAACTGACGTTCACAAAAGTTGAGTCACTTGCCCAAGGTCATCGAGCTAATAAGTTGCAGTGTCGAAAATCAAACCCAGTTGTCCCCACCAAAGCCACGTTCTTTCCAGGGAAGGTAGTCTGGTGCTCAAATCATGCCCATCCCCACTGAAGATCTCCGCTGAATTTCAGGAACAGTGCTTCCTGATTCATGCACTGTGGCAACCAGTCGGCAGCAGACCCTAGCATCAGATAGCACCTCGGACAGATCGTAAAAAGACTGCAGTGGTAGAGGCAGTAAAAGCTGTCACCGCGTTCACAGACATCGAGGAGGTCGGCTCCGACACAGATAAATCCTGCAGTTTTCAGCAGTCACTGTGTTAATAGCTTTTTCATACCTGAAAACCATTAATAGGTCACTTCTCAATGTTCAATGCCCCACTCCCTTTCAAGTTCCCATACGTGTTCCATTTACTGCCCTTTTAGTAATTCTCTTGATTTCCAATAGACATTCACAAGGTTCTTTTTAACTCCTGTAAATTCTGCAGCTCTCAATAGGGCCCAGTGCTCAAGAAAGACTGGAAAGGTACAGCACGCCATGGAAGACGGATGCCCTGATCAGCTCTCAGAACATTCTTATCGGGAGCCCACGAGGTCCTCTCTGCCGGGCTTTCACACTCCTTCCTTCTCTTCGCTGTAGCCTTTATTTCTTCTATTTCTTACCTGTTTCTCCCTGTCATTGCTCCTTTTTTCCTTTCCTTTTCTCTTTCTTCTACTCATTTTCTTTTTTTTCTTCTCTTCTTTTCTCCATCCCTTGCACGGATTAAATCCCCCACGTTCTATTCCTTCACTTTCGCCAGCTCTTATTCCCCACCGTCTCTTCCTCTTTTATACTTTCAGAGACAAATTTTTAGTTGACAAAACAGATGTTGAAGTCACACAGACCTGGTTCAAATGCTACTCCATTCACTTACTCTGCCCTTAGACAAGTAACCATTGTGCCCCTGCCTCAGTTTTCTCACCTGTAAAATGTAGATGGCAACCGTATTTATAAGCAGATCTGCATATTAAATGAGATAACCTATGTAAATTCCATCCAGAACTTTGTACAGAAAGGAAGACATTAATAAGCAATAGGCAACTGCTATTTCTGTCCTGTCTCTTGTCCTACTATCATTAATCCTATCTTCTCTCAAACATTACTCATACCTTCTCTGTTCCTCCCCAGAGATGGTGTCACTGGTCCTGGCTCAGCACCCAGCTCATCCCCCTCATGATGTTATAGTTTCTCTTTGGCTGGATTCTTCCCAGGGTCTATGCTCCTCTACTCTGAGTCTACCTTTAAGAGGAAATAACTAGACATTACATAATATTGCATGTAGAAAAACATTCAAGCATCACAGTGACATGCAGATTTTAAAAAATGGTAACAACAACGTTAAATACTTCTGGACTATTCTGAACTACCTAATAAGAATGAAGAGGTTAGGGCCAAAGATGGCCAGGTTTCCCTGTACCTCCGGGAACCAAATGTGTGATTGAGAAGGAGCCTGTCTAGCGGGGGTTGAGCAGGTAATGACCACACTTATTACCTACTCAGGTAGTCAGAAGACACTAAAGATTTTTTAATTGGAAACTTCTTTTAAAATTTGTGAGCAATAGTAACCATTAGCTCTTGTAATAGGTTACATTTTGGTGGACACAACTCTGCTATAAGAACCATTTAGGGGGTAAACCTTCCACAACAACTTTAGAACCATAGTGCTCCTTTCCAGAAAACACAGGAGCCCAAATATGTACACTAACTTGCATTGTGCCAAATGCCAACCCTTCCTACATAAAGCCATAATGTTAATTTGAGGTTCACTGTAACCCATATGTCTTTTGGTAACTCTCAGCCTGACCTGCCATTTCTACGTCTTAGACTTTTCTGTCTTTATTTTCTCTGAGTTCTCTTTTCAACATTTTTTTGCCCTGGTCTTTACTGAACTTCATCCTGTTAGTTTCTGATTACTTGTCCAATTTGTTGAGGCCATTTTCAATGCTAATTGCATCCCCCAAGGCTTTAGCCTCCACTTTAAATTCGGTGTCATCTATGAACTTAATGAGTATGCTGTGGCAGCACCGAAGTCACGGATGGCCATACTAACTAGAAGTGAATCTGGGACTGAGCCCTGTCAGAAGAAACGTATGTGCAGGTGCTTTAAGGAAGTTCAGTTTAGAAAATATAAGCGCCCCTCTTCAGCATCTGGATTATTCTGGGAGAATTTGTGACTTTTTTTTTTGCAATTTAAGGCTATGTCTCCAAACAAGTGAAATTAAATAATCAAAGCAATTGATCAAAATAGAACTTTCTTAAACCGAAAAGAAAAAAAATAACACTTTATTCTGAATATGAAAGTCACTACTGTTTTTACCATTCTTCCCTGGGAATCACTCCTGTGCTCACTCTGCCCACTGTAGGACCCCTGCCAGGTGGGGGCAAGGTGCTGGCTTCTAGCTCCATCTCTGCCATTCAGTGCAAGACCTCAGGGGAGTCACCAAACTTTTCTCAGCCTAGATCTTGTCCTCGCCAGTAAATGAGGGGCTTGTATCAGATAACTACAAATGTGCCTTCCAGATCCAAGAAGCTGTGATTCACTCTTGATTAAGGGCCTAATTATTCTCAGTGGCAAATTACTACATACATTCTTTGATTATAAGCTTTCCCATGACACTTATATATAATATGATAACTTCGAACACATTTAAGAAGTAAAGGTTAGACTAGCTTTGCATATTATCTAGAATTTATTTGCCAAAAACACATGTTTATTTACTTATGCGTTCCTTCTCTGTGTTTTCTCAAATATTTTAATGCTAGTTATGTCTGAGGTACTCTGATGATTGTCATTTCTTTATGATATCACCTCTACCAATATTCAGAATTTTCAGTTGAAAAGTGAGGAAACTGAAGCCCAGACCAGTTTAGTGACTGCCAGGGTCACAGGGCTGGCTTGAGGTACAGCTGGGACCTGAACTGGGGTTTAGAGACACAGGAATTCTGGACTCTTTTTACTATGGCATGATCCCCTGGCTAGTTAACTTACTGTTTAAACTAAGTATATGTTACAAAAGAATATACTATCAATTACAGCCACAATTGAGTAAAATGCCTCCCTACACAATGGAGAACTGTCTCTTTTTCAATGACAAATGACTGTCAACTCAGGCCCTAAAGAGAAAAGTTATTCTAAATTTTGTTATACTGAAGATACGTAAATAATTTTCTTTAGGAAATATATAAAGGCTGTTTTCTAAAAGCCATTTGGCTCTAAGTCTAAAAAATAATAATTTTTAAAAAGTCAAATTCTGAATACCAAGCATACCTCAGAGATATTACACGTTCGATTCCAGACTACAATAAAGCAAATATCACAATAAAGACATGCAAAGTTTTTGGTTTCCAAGTATATACGTAAGTTATGTTTACACTATTAAGTGTGCAGCAGTGTTATGTCTAAAAAACCAATGTCCATACTGTAATTTAAAAATACTTCATTGCTAAAAAATGCTAAGGATCATCTAAACCTCCAGTGAGTCATAATCTTTTTTTGCTGGTGAAGGTCTTGCCTTGATGCTGATGGCTGTCGACTGATCAGGGTGGTGGTTGCTGAAGATTGAGGTGGTTGTTGCAATTTCTTAAAATAAGACAACAATAAAGTTTGCTGCATCCATTGACTCCTCTTTCCATGAAGGATTCCTTTGTAGCATGTGATGCTATTTGACAGCACTTTACCCATAGTAGAACTTCTTTCAAAATTGGAGTCAAGCCTCTCAAACCCAGATGCTGTTTTACCAACTAAGTTTATGTAATGTTCTAAATTCTTTATTTCAACAATGCTCCCAGCAGCTTCACCGGGAGTAGCTTACATCTCAAGAAACCACTTTCTTCGCTCATCCATAAGAAGCGATTCCTCACCCGTTAAAGTTTTATCAGGAGATTGCAGCAATTCAGTCACATCTTCCAGCTCCACTTCTAATTCTACTTTTCTTGCTATTGCCATCACCTCTGCAGTTACTTCCTCCACTGAAGTCTTGAACCCCTCAAAGTCATCCATGAGTGCTGGAATCAACTTCTTCCAAACTCCTGTTATTGTTGATATTTTGACCTCTTCCTATGAATCATGAATGTTCTCAGTGGCATCTAGAATGGCGAAACCTTTCCAGAAGGTTTTGAATTTACTTTTCCCAGATCCATCAGAAGAATCACTATCTATGGCAGCTACAGCCTTATAAAATATATTTCCTAAATAATAAGACTTGAAAGTTGAAATTACTCTTTGATCCATGGGCTGCAGAATGGATGTTATCTTTGCTGGCATTAAAAAACATTAATCACCTTGTACATCTCATTAGAGCTCTAGGGTGACTAGGTACATTGTCAGTGAGCAGTGATATTTTGGAAGAAATCTCTTTTTCTGAACAGTAGGTCTCAACGGTGGGCTTAAAATAATCAGTAAGCCATGCTGTAAACAGATGTGCTATCATCCAGGCTTTGCTATTCCATTTCTAGAGCACAGGCAGAATAGAGATTTAGCAAAATTCTGAAAAGCCTTGAGATTTTCTGTATAGTCAATGAGCACTGGTTTCAACTTACAGTCACCAACTGTAGTGTCCCCTAATGAGAGAGTCAGCCTGTCCTTTGAAGCTTTGAAGTAGGGCATTGACTTTTCCTCTCTAGCTATGAAACTCCTAGATGGCATCTTGTTCCAATAAAAGCCTATTTTGTCTACCCAGAAAATATGTTGCTAGTGTAGCGACTTTCATCAACTAGCTGGCTTATGTGGATAACTTGCTGTAGCTTCTACATCAACCCTTGTTGCTTCACCTTGCACTTTCATGTTGCAGAGATGGCTTCTTTCCTTAAACCCCATGAACCAACCTCTGCTGGCTTCCAATTTTCATTCTGTAGCTTACTCACCTCCCTCAGCCTTCATAGAATTGAAGAGAATTAGGGCCTTGCCTTGGAGTAAGCTTTGGCTTAAAGGACTATTGTAGCTGGTTTGATCTTCTATACAGACCATTCAAACTTTCTCTGTGTCACCAATAAGGCTGTTTCCCTACCTCATCATTTGTACATTCACTGGATTAGCACTTTTAATTTCCTTCAAGAACTTTTCCTTTTAATTCACAACGTGGCTAACTGTTGGCACAAAAGGCCTAGCTTTTAGGCTATCTAAGGTTTTGACATGCCTTCCTCATTAAGTTTAATCATTTCTAGCTTTTGATTTAGAACCATAGATATGCAAATCTTCATTGTACTTGAACACTTAGTAGCCATTATAGAGTTATTAATTGGCCTAATTTCAATATTGCTGTGTCTGAGGGAATAGGGAGGCGCAAGGAGAGGGAGAAAGACAGGCAACGTCTGGTTGGTGGAGCACTCAGAATACAGACAACAGTTACTGATTAAGAATGACATCTTCTATGGTGCAATCCATGGGGTCCCAAAACAATTATAATAGTAACATCAAAGATCACTGTTCATCATATCAGATATAATAATAGTGAAAAAGCTAGTAATATAATACCATGATAATTACCAAAATATGACACAGAGACACTAGGTGAGCCCATGCTACTGAAAAAATGGTACCCATAGATTTGCTTGACCAAGATTGACACAAACCTTCCATTTGTGAAAATCACAAAATCTGCCAAGCGCAATAAGGTAAAGCACAATAAAACGAGGTATGCCTGTACTCATTTCTTCAGAGAAATGAGCAATTTTTTCCTCTTCCTCCTTTTTATTTTTATCTCTCAAACCCTAATCTTTTATTTTCTTCTCCTTTGACACTGGATTAGGCTTGCAGGTAGGAGGAACGATGTCAACAGCTCCCTTCCCTGATCTCCCTTAACATTTCTCCCATCTAAGCCCTGATTTCTCTAACTCATTTGAATTTTCCTACAAGGCAAGTTCTACATAAATAAATGTTTAAATGGCAGAAAGAAAGGGGGAGAATTTAAAGACATAGTTGTAGAATCTGGGAAAGAGTAAAGGGAAAGAGATATAGTTGAAAGGAATGAATAGGGGAAACTCAATGGCATCATTGCACCTCAGAAGTTTATATGCTTCTAGTCAGTCACCTTGGGACACTGAAAGTTTTTCTTTTTAACTTCTCAGACAGTGCTCACTGATTTAAAAAAAGGTGGTAGAGGGCAGTATTCTGCAATAGCTGCCACACGGAACAAAAACCAAGAACCTGATAGAGCAGTGCGTCATGAGAGGTTAATGATGGCAAGTTCCTCTACCTGCAATTACAAAAAGTAATTCAAAGAAATAAATGCAGTGCTTCTCACGACAGGTGGAAGCAGCTGCCCTCTCCTTGCTGGGCGCTTCCTTTGTGACCCACTTACCTTCCTCCAACTCTGGCTACTGCTTTTGACTCTTCTTTAAGGTTCTCAGAATATCTGCCTCAGGGCGTCTCCCATACGGAAGAAAGGAACTGAGGTTCCTTTCGTATGTTTTACATAGATTGGCTCACTGACTCCTGGCTACAACCAACAGTGGCAGGGCATGTTGCAGTGAATATCGCCAAGGTGAGTCCTCTGAGTTACTGCCTTGTGTAAATATCCCCCACCGCCCGTGACTTGCTTCTAAACGATAGAATATGGCGAACGGGGGTGACTGTCATCTTACATGAGATTTCTTCTTGACAGACTCTAGGGAGAGATTCTTCTGCCGGCCTTGAAGAAGCAAACAACCGTGTTGTCAACTGCCTATGGGGAGGGCCACGTGGGCTGAGAGCTGTGTGTGGTCCCTAAAAGTTGAGTGTTACCTCCAGCCAACACCCACTGAGAACCTCTGTCAAGTAGCCACAAGCAAATGAATTCTGCTAATAAGCAGCATAAGCTTGGAAGTAGTTTTTTCCTCGCTCAAGCCCCCAGATGAGAACACAGCATGACTGACACTTTGATTGCAGCCTTGTATGACCCTGAATAGAAGTCCCAGCTAAAGGATCCTGACCTCCAGAAACTGTGAGATAATAAGTGTGTGCTGCTTAAGCCACTAGCTTTGTGGGAATTTGTTATATGGCAATAGAAAAGTAATACAATTGTCATCTCTATTTAATGGAAGAGGAAAGCAAGCTTTGGAGAACTTAAGTGAACGAGCTTTGGACAATTAAGTAACTCTGTTCAAGGTCGCATAAGCAGTAAGCAACAGAACTCGTATTTAAACTTGGTTTCCCTAAAGCCCAAGGGTCAAATGCTCTCCAATATACCTTGTCTTTCCACACTTCCCTTCTCATTCGTTGTCATTATTGGCTGAATATGACCATGTGTGGATTATGATATGACTTCACACAGTTATGAACACATAATGCATACGGTCTTGAAGTTACAAATTAAAGAACTGGGTAGCCTCTTCCCCTGGCCGTCATGTCAAGGAATGGTGCCCACTTCTCACCTCGGAAGGAGAGGAGGGAGGAGAGGGAAGAGGCAGAGCTGAGTGGAGGGGCTGCCTGACTCCCACTCAAAAGGGGAATTGAGTGAATGTCCTCCAAAAGAGAACTGTTCCACCTAGGACAAAGCTCTGGGGACCACAATAATGAGCCTCTCACCAGGAATACTCCAGAGGCAAAAGCCTGGTGCTCACGAATAAGGTTCCATACTCTGGGTTAATGAATCCCACAGCTTCGCTTCAATACTATTGGTTTGAGTTGCATGAAAGGACACCGGCAGTGGTCTGACTGAGCTTGACAAGTCGGGGAGCATTGGTTCAGACATCTTAGGGACTGTTTGTTTGATGTGGATGGTAAAGGCTGCAATTTCATTGGTGAGGCTTGGCTGGGTCTGTCTGCTCTTGGACTGAATTGGACTGTATTTTATATGTGTCTCAGTTAAATTACTGGAACAGTAATAAACTAGGTGTATCAGAATTTTGACATGCCAAATTATAAGAGAGCATATAGGGAATAGTATAAACCCCAGCTCTATCTAGTCCATCATAATGCTCAATTTCTGAAGCATGGTTTCAGAAAGGACTCCACAAGCAGTTGAGAGCCTATTCCAAGCCAGGCCCTGGGCTAAGTGCTGCGAAGGAAACGGGTGAGTTAGATACAGCCCTCACCCTCCCAGAGTCTAGAATCCAGGAGGACAGAGACGTATGTACATCAGTCACTACACAACCTTCCAGACATTTGGAATTTGTCTCTTTGGAGAAAGCAACAGTGGAAGGCACAGCTGGTACCAGCTTTAATGCAGACAGGTAGGTAATATTAAGTCACTTGGAAGTCCAGGTAGTAGGTATGAAAGACCCAAGGGGCAGGCTGTCATTAGCTGTAAGAATTCCTAGAATTTCAAATTCCCTTCTACTGCCACAGAAAAAGCAGTTTCTTTTTTGATGAAAGACCTTATTGCAGTTGCCTCCTATGACAGTAGGCAGGGTCCAGGTGAAAGGAGTGTGCAGTCAAGGAACACGTCTGGACTTTAACATCTTCACCTTCCACGTCAAAGGCATTTATAGGGAGTGTGGAATGAGGACTTGAAAATATGGGTAACAAATCCCTGACCAAGGGGGTCTTGGGATCTAGTTAAGGAAAACTCAATTAAATGCTAAATTAAGTACCTAAGAGGAAAAGGAGCCCTAGGAACCTTATTGTGTCTCCTTGAGAGTCTGAGATCTCCTTTAACTTACTAGGATATTGGTTTTAACATAGATGCTATGTGTGGTTGATATCACAGAGAACGGAAGGAAGAGAGAGAGGGATAAGAAGAAATAGCCTGGAAAGGCCGGGCGCGGTGGCTCACGCCTGTAATCCTAGCTCTCTGGGAGGCCGAGGTGGGCGGATCATTCTGAGCTCAGGAGTTCGAGACCAGCCTGAGCAAGAGTGAGACCCCACCTCTACCAAAAAATAGAAAGAAATTA
>CAUYSK010002206.1:0-11454 GCA_963575035.1 Avahi laniger
AGGAAGTCAAGGGTGCTGACTGTGAATCCCAACTCACACCACATTTACTGTGCCCTGCCTCAGTTTCCCTTTTTCTCAAATTGAAAGTATAACTAGCAATTATCTTGTAAGTATGATGATTCTATCTTGCCCCCCCAAATCCCTTTTTAAAGAAACATGAGCCAGAGGCCGGGCACGGCAGCTTAGGCTGGGCGCGGTGGCTCACGCCTGTAATCCTAGCACTCTGGGAGGCTGAGGCAGACGGATTGTTTCAGCTCAGGAGTTCAAGACCAGCCTGAGCAAGAGCGAGACCCCATCTCTACCAAAAATAGAAAGAAATTAATTGGACAGCTAAAAATATATAGAAAAAATTAGCTGGGCATGGTGGCTCATGCCTGTAGTCCCAGCTACTTGGGAGGCTGAGGCAGGAGGATCGCTTGAGCCCAGGAGTCTGAGGTTGCTGTGAGCTAGGCTGACGCCACGGCACTCACTCTAGCTGGGGCAACGGAGTGAGACTCTGTCTCAAAAAAAAATAAATAAAATAAAGAAACATGAGCCTTTACTGTAATTGCTACATAAATCCAAGGTTTTAAGTGCGTTTGGGCTGAAACGAGCTTTGCAGTCAGGCAGGAACTCAAGCTTCATCCTCTTTTATTCCTTGAAGAGTCAGTGGTATTAAAGAGAACATGCAGCTGTGACCAGCCGGAGAGAGCCAAGGAAAAGGAAAAGAAGTGGTTACTTCTGTTTTGTTTCTCAAGTCCTGGCTGAAAGAAAGGTGACTCGGAGGATCCCAGGAAGGGATCCACTCAGCTTTTAGTGTTTTCCAAGGTCCCTACTGAGGTGGGCCCCAAGAGGATAGGCTCAAAGCAAGTCTCTCTATCTAATGTAAATCTCTATCGATAGTCTGGAGGTGCCGACGACTATTGTCAGGACATTCTGATTCTTAGAAAACTGTCCTTGTACATACACCTAAAGTCAATATAGCACAACTCCTTGCATCAGACACACCACCACCCAAATCATGCAGGCGCATCCAGAAATTACCTCCTTTCTGAGAGCTCATTTTTCTGGAAGCTTTTTGGTTTGATCCTTTCAGGGCTGTGATATTTATTTTCGGTATTACTTTTAATTTCAAAAGTAACTTATAATTCAATTTAATTTTAATGGTTTCATATATACACACACAGGTACACAGGTACACACATGCACGCGCGTGCGCACACACACACACACACACACACACACATATCTGGTACAAACTGAAATACTGTAAAAGGATACTCAACAAAAAGTAAACGTCCATCCCACCCCAGTCAAAGACCAATCTATTCCCAGTTTCCCGTATATCATTTCAGAGCTATTCTATGCATAAAATAGATATTTTAAAGCATTTTTTAAAAAAGATGTACTGTTTATTATAATTTTAAAGCTAGTTTAACTCAAGGCAAGGTGAAAATGTAAAAAAAAACCCTGTGGATTAAAAAAGGCAAAAAAAGGCCTGGGGTATAATTGTTTTAAATGATGTGTTGATGTGTTGAGTTTAAAAATATTTTGATGTGTTACAATGCATGGAAAACAAGATGGTGTGAATCATCGACTGTCCTGAATAAACTGTCCAATATGATTATATATTTTTGTGTTCACTGTGGCAAGGTCACCTTAACGAGTTTATATAATGATACACAGAAAACAGAAAGCCGCCCAATAAACCGGAGTGGGCAGGGAGGGCGGAGGAGAAGCAGAAAGCAGACTGTCTCAAGAACTGCCACTTGGAGAAGAGGTGATGAGGAGGAAAAGAGATGAACAGAGGTAGGTGAACAAAGCTGTGGGCCGCTGCTTCCCAACAGGATTCTCTGCAAAGATGGAGACGATCACGCCCGCGCTGTCCAATATGGCAGCCACGAGTGCTACGGAGCAGTGGAAATGGGACTAGTGAGACTGAGGGACTGAATTTTTAATTTCATTTTGTTTTCATTAATTTGAATTTAAAAAGTTACATGGAATAATGGTAACCGTACTGGATGGTGTAGCTCTGGGGTTTGCAACATCTTTGGGAGGCATTGAGGAGCTTAGAGAGAGGAGAATGCCAAGGTGGGAGGGGATAAATGAGAGTTAAGTAAAAGCAGAACAGGAAAGAAGGAAGGAAAGGAGAAGGAAAAAGAGTAAGATGCAAGTGGAAAAGCACAGACAGCTAGGAGCAGTTGTCTTAAGTGATAAGTGATCCCAGGGTCACTGGCTGGGACCTTCCCATCACCTCTGGCATTATTCTGAAGTCTTCTGCGACAGCGGCACAGGAACGGTCTCTGGAGGGCTCCTTCTGGGGCACCATCCCCCACCCTGTTGACCCCGGCAAGCCCAAGGGCCTTAACTACCTTATCTATGAAGGGAACAGGGGCCCAAGGACTCCTCCGTACTCATTTGTAAAATAAAAGTTTACTCCAAGCAAAAAAAAAACCAAAACAAAAAACACACACACAGTTTTGATACACCACTAGGTGTCACCATTAACCAAAATGAGTTTTTATTTTTTATTGTTTTTAACCTGAAGAATTTGGGGAAAGTTTCTTCTCTGAGTCTATAGTTGATCTACACAATTTATTTATTTTCTTACTTTGTCACACCAAAAGCAAAGTGGTTTGTACTCTGGGAGCCTGCCTAACAGGGAAATTCATTCTAATTTGGTTTATTTTTCTTTGCAGTTAAAACTCTGCTGAATACCACAAATGTGTGCGTGCTCATTCATTCTTAAACATTTACTATGTGCCAGGCAGGGGCCCCATGCATAGCTGTGTAAATTGCAGGGGGCCGGCAGGGGGACTATTCACATAGACCTCAATGTGAAAGATGCTTCTTGAAGTTGTGCAGCCCATTCTTGCTCTGCAAGACTCTGGTTGGGGCCACGGGGACGGAATCATAAGAAAGACATGGTCCCTGCTTTTTCCAACCTCTCTGTTCTACCTCTTAGGAAAGCTCGTAGGTCTAAAGCCTGATTTGTACCTAGAAATATCTATGCCCTATATAAATTCCGAGAGTTATACACACAACAGGGAGCTGTTCCTTCCATCTTTCTAAGAACAACTAAAGTTTAATTCCTTTTCAGAAAAGTAATACCCTTCCCTAAGCATATTTTATGAATAACGCAATGTACTATGCCAGCTGGAAAAATTAAGTTATGGCTTTTGCCCTTGAAGAAGAGGCTTAATCACACCTAGGACTCAGAAAAATATCCTTAAGTCTTGCATATCTTAACCTGACCTTTGAGTAGAAAGGGGTAGCAAGTTCTGCAAGATGGCTCAACACCTGTGATCCCAGGACTTTGAGAGGCGAGGTGAAAGGATTGCTTGAGGCCAGGAGTTCCAGACCAGCCTGGGTAACACGGCAAGACCATGCCTTATCAAAAATTAAAAAAAAGTTAACCAGGCATGGTGGTGACCTACTATAGTCCCCTCTTCTCAGGAGGCTGAAGCGGGAGGATCGCTTGAGCCCAGAAGTTCAAGGCTGCAGTGAGCTATGATTACACCCCTGTACTCCAGTCCAGGTGACTGAGCAAGACCCTGTCTCTGAAAAAAAAAAAGGAGTAGCAGCAATTGGACAAATTGAACATAAGCCTGGGGACCAGGACCTCTAGAGTACCAGTTAGGTTTGGGGTATGACAAACTACCCCAAAGCTTAGTGGTTTAAAATAACAAAATTTATTATTTTTCATAATTTTGTGAGTCATTTGGGCAGTTCTCATCTAGGCTGGTGTGGCAGGCCTCTGAGGTCTGTAGGTGGCTGAGCTGGGGCTGGCTGGCCTCCCTCACAGACCCGGAGATTGACAGGCTGCTTGGCGGGATCGCTTGTCTGTGCTCCATGCGATCACCCATCCTCCAGCGGGCTAACCCGGGCTCATTCGCCGCTCTCAGCAGGGTGGCCTCAGGGTACGAAGGAGCAGCAAGAGAGCCCAGGCTCCAGTATGCAGCACTTTGGAATCTTCTCGTGCCACATTTGCTCTTGCCCCGTTGGGCAAAGCAAGACACATGGCCAAGCCTCGAGTGAGTGTGGAAGGTGTTATCCAAGCATGTGGACATGGACAGGTGCAGACAGAAGAAACTGGGGGCCAGTGCTGCAAAAACCTGCCGAAGAGAATTAATTTAATTTCTCCTTATCTCAGTTTCTGCCAAAATGATAATAATACCTTCTTGAGCTACGGCCCAGGGACACAAAAAGAATAAATACGTGGAAGAAATTGCTATGTATCATTCAAAGAAAACATAATTATTATTCATCCTACTTCGGTTTATTCATCTACCTTTTTCATGTCTCCTCCACAACATGGCTAATCTACCCACAGGGCAATTAGTAATCCCGCTTTGTGAAAATTCCTGTCAAAAGCAAAGGAAAGAATTTCAAAATAAATTCCCATTTGTTTTCATAATTTTCACCTGTGAATAGGCACATTTTATGGGCTGTGTGTAAGGACACCCACTAAGGGTATAACTAGCAGAATTATTCAGGCGCAGAGACTCAGGAATGTCTAGCCACATGCTAACTTTCACGATTGTCCCTGTATGTTAGACTTTGCAGATACATTTTATTTCAAATAAACACTGCACAGGTTGAACCTGCTCCACCAGACTTGGAAAATTTTTCTATTTGTTTCATAGAGACGGGGTCTCACTGTTGCTGAGGCTGGTCTCAAACTCCTGAGCTCAGGCGATCCTCCCGCCTCAGCCTCCCAGAGTGCTAGGATTACAAGTGTGAGCCACCGCATGCCCGATCCTTCCTATTTGCACCTCTCTGGGTCGTGAAGATAACACGACCTCTGCAAATTTACACTTAATCCTACTGGAACCAAGATTAGCCAAAAGCATTACTTCACCCTTACTAGTGACTTCTTTTTTCTACAGTTTGTAATCTCTGTCATTTAATTTGATGAATGAACATTTATTGAGCATCTACTGTGCGTGAAAAACAGAACTAGAGTGGAGATACGGATAAAACACAGTTGTTGGCTCTCCTGGCAACAAACTGTCAGGCAAATCTGACAGATAAGTGTGCTGGGGAGCATTGGGGAAGGAATTATTTACACCAATGGAATGAACTCGAGAAGACTTCATAAAGATGACAACTTTTGTTCTGAGCTTTGAAGAATGAAGTAATATTTCTCAATGTGAAGAAGGGGAGAGAGAATTCCATGGAGAGGGCACTGTATGGTAAACAGAGGTTTAAAGTGCATGGTATGCTCAGGAAAAGATCATCCAGGGTAGTCTGAGTGTGGGCATGGTGTGGGAAGGAGAAGAGGAGGTGAGTCCAGCTTGTTAGAACTTTGAAGGCTCTATTAAAGAACTTATACGGGGAACGTCTATAGCCTTTGATTACAACATTCTTATGATCATACCTATTTTAGAGATGTCATTCTGGCTTCTGACACAATGACAGCCCAACAGAAGGTTCTGGCTATCTCTCTCAACCCAGTCCTGGGAGTACCTCTAGGAAGACAGTAAACGGTTGGGTCCCAGGGTGTGTGTTTATGTGACTGCAGACCACAGGGGATGAGGGAAAGTGCCACAGGTGGGGAAGCTTTTATGTTGGGCTCTTTTTCTCCTGCATATTTCCATGGGCAGATTGTGATCTACCCCAACCCTACTGCAAGACAGAACAGAATTGCCAGTCCCGCATCAGCAGCAGCTGGAGCTTGTGGTTACATCAGGGTGGGCTTAATCCCTGGGGACAGGAAGAAAACAACGGGTGCAAATAGAGTCGCCTTCCTTCTGAGAAGTGCCATGACTCAACATAGTAGAGTATTGGTCCTGGCCAATGTGATAAGAAAAAGAAGTAATAGGTATAAGGGTTCAAAAGGAAGTAGAAAAATTGTCATTATTTACAGGTGATCAGATTATCTACATAGAAAATCTCACAGATTTAATAGAAAAACTATTAAAACTAATATTCACATTCAGCAAGGATGTCAGGAACAAGATCTGCTTACAAGACCTGTAGTGTTCTTCTACAGTGGAAATATTCAACTAGAAAACCTAATAGAAAATACGATAACTTTCACAAAAGCAAAAAAACTACAAAGTACCTAAATATCAACTTAACAAAGAATTCAAAATAAATTTTTGGAGAAAGATGTAAAACTATTACAGGATCTAATGTAAGATTTGAATAAGCAAAGAGATACGCCATATTGGTAGACAAGACTTCTTAACATGTAAAGATACCGATTCTCGCAAAATTAATCTAAAAATTCCCGGCACTTTCAATATACTCTCAACAGAAGTTTTTGAGAGAATGAAAAAGCACACTCAAAATTTATATGGAAGGAAAAAACCAAAGTCCACAACTAGTTGAGTCAATTTTGAAAACAGAGCAAAGAGGAATGACTTGCTCCCGATAAACTGCAATGATCGCTGCATAATAAAACACCAAGTAGTACACAGAGCAAGGGTGAGAGAGTGCTCAGAAATGTTTATGTGTTTGGGTGGTGCACCTGATGTATGGAAAACAAGTCACTGGGGAAAGGATGGGTTGCTCAGTAGGCAATGTAGGGAAGACTGGCTCACTACACGGAGGAAAATTAAGTTAGCTCCCCAACATCATAAACAAAGGTGAATGTCATATGAATTAAAGATATAAATGTGAAACACACCCCTACAAACATATCAGAATATTTATGACCTTAAAAATGATGAAGAATTTTTTTTAAAAAAAACAAAATCTAAAAAGTACAACTATATTCTCCCCCAAACTGATGGATTTGACTACATCAAAATTAATGATAATGATGGACATTGTTGTCAAAATGAACTGGCAGGTGATAGACTGAGAAAAAATATTTGAGATTTCCAAAACCAGCAAGGGTTTATTCCCTAGAATATATAGGAAAATCCTATAAATCAATCAGAAAAAGACAGAGAAAACAATAGGAAAATGGGCAAAGATATGTGACTCACCAAAGAAAATCCACTAGTTTTGCTCAACTAAACTAGTAATTAGATAAATGAAAATTAAAACAATAGCAACATATCTCTTTGATCCATGAGATTGGCAAAATTAGGAGATTGAATAATACCAAAGTCTGGCAAGGTTGCAGGGAAACAAAAAGGCAGAGTTATTCTAGGGTTTGTCACAGATAAACAAAGCCAGACACTAAGTAAAGGCGGCCAGGGCAAGTTTTATTCAGGACTCTTGCAACAGGAAAGAGTACAGTGTGAACTGAACTCAATACCAGAAACAAAAGGCTGGAGATTATTTAAAGGCTAAGGGCAAGGCACTGCGGGGTATGAAAGGGGGTTGGTCCATGTGACTAGGCTACCTGGATTTGTTAACTGTCACTTATCTAGAGAAGAAACACACTTCTCCTAAAGCAGGTACCCAAGGCAGTCCCTTTTCCTTCCAGAGGGACTAGGAAGGGAGAGATAGCTCCCTGAAAATTTGCATTTCAAGGAAAGGGCTCTCAGGTCCTTGTGGAAATTCTTTTCGGTGGTAGATTTACATATCAAAAGTCAAAGAAAAGATTTATAATTGCAAGCTCTCTAAAGTAACTGCTCTAAGAGGGGATGGGGGCCTAACTGCCTAGCACCAAGTTTTGGCTCGAACAAACCGTAAATTCTCGCAGTAGCACTGAGCTTTCAGGCAGGCATTTTAAGGGAGGATGGGGTCCTCCTAGGGACAAAACTCTAAACTGCTAGAAGCCATGCTAGAGTTTGGCCAAGTCTCTCAGTGCAGGGGGATTCTGCAGATCTCGGGCACAACCTAGCAGCACTCTGTGAAAGTAAACATGCATGATGTTGTGACTCAGCAAGTCTACTCCTGGGCACACGCTTCAGAGAAACTCTTGCTCAAGCCCTGAAGGATCAGGAACAAAGGTATTCATCTCACTGTAGTGCTGGTAGCAGGCAGTGGGGGCATTTGCTAGGGGAACGAATGAGTAGCTGAGGTTGACTTATCCAAATGTGTTTAAAAACACGAACCACACAAAATAACGTATTTTGTAAGTTCACGTACATATCCAAGAACATAGAATCAAAAACATTAGAGTGGAGGCCTATGGGAGGGAGGGGAAGGTGTATCATGGATGAAGAGGGGAAAAATAAAATGCAACGAGAGCAAGTCCTTATACAAGACGGAGGGTGAGTGAGCCATAACTCCACTCACTGCCCTTGAAGTCAGAACGGGAGGGAGAGGGAGGGAGAAATAGGCAGAAAGTGTGCCACTCTGGAGGGCGGACAAAGAATGAGGGGCTAGGGTGGGAGAGCCCGAGGAAGAGGTGGCAGGCAGTGCTCATGAGAGATGAGGGTGGTCAGCGGAAGAGCAGAGGCCATGGAAATACGAAGGATCAATGCAGATTAAGGCCCCGCCAAGTGCTAGGCACGGTTAGTTCCTTCATTCTGTTTCGGGAAGGATCCCGGAAGCTCCCTAAAAGTGGAACGTTTATAGTGGATGGTACACTGAATGTGGGGTGGAGTCCAGGTTGGCCCCAAAATTTCTAACTTGGTCAAGTAGGAGGAGGATGGTGCCATTATCTGAGCTGAGAAATAAGAAAAACAAGAAACACATAAATTCACATTCACAGCTCGGGATCTCCTCAATCCATCGTTTTGAAAATCAAGATTCAAAGAAGATATTCCTACTCAGGAAGAGAAGTGACATTCATTGTGCTCCTAGTAATAATTTCTATTTTTATAAGAATAAAAAAATTGAGTGCTTATTACACATTTTAGATACTATGCTTAAGACGTGTGCACCCATTAGCTCATTCATGACCCTATAAAATAGGCACTATTAATATCTTTGTTTTTATTAATTAGGAAACTGAAGCTTAGAAAAATTAAGTACTTACCTAAGTAAGGTCACGGAGCTTGATTGCTTAGCCCTAATATGTTATATACTATTGCGTAGGCCTAATTTTCATGTAATTGTCAAAGTCTTCCACTAATAGGCTCACTATCTTCATTTTCCACATGTGAAAAGTGAGGCTCAGAGTACTGAGATAACTCTCTCAGCTAGTCAATGGTAAGGCTGGGGTCCCAATTCAATGTTTGCGCTCTTTCTGTGATACGCATCTGCACACCTCTCTAAACGACTGCTCAAACTATTTCTCATGCTGCTAATTCAGACTCTACCTACAGGTGAAAAGAACCTAAAGAGACATATGAACCAATCGCAATGCATGGACCTTGTCTGGATCCCAGTTCAAACAAATGGTTAACAAAACTTAGAGGACAACTGGGAAAACATGACATTAAGGCACTATTATTGATTTTTGCGTGTGGTGGTCACACTGTGATTGTGTTTAAATAGGGCAGTCCTTTTTTAAAGAGAAATATGTGCAGATGAAATACTACAGCAATTCTCAAAGTGCGGCCCCCAGATCAGCAGCATCGGCATCAGCATCACCTGGGAACTTGCTAGAAATGCAAATTCTTAGCTGCACTCCAGACCTGCTGAATCAGAGACTCTGGGGCTAGGCCCAGCAATCTGCATTTTAACAAGTCCTCCAGGAGATTCTGATGCTCACTACAGTTTGAGAGTCACCGAAATAATGTGATGTCTTGAATTTGTCTCAAAATAATTTGGGGAAGGGGTGATGGGCATGAAGGGGTTTGTTATAACTATATTCTCTTTTAGGAGTTTCCCATAGTGTCTGGAAGTTTCCCACAACAAAGAGTTTTCAAAAATCCAAACCATTTTCTCTTCGATGTCATCTAACCACTCTGCTCTTGTTCCTCTTATCAGCTGCCTCCGTCAGAAAGTTCCCTCCTGGCTTCAGCAACGGCCATTCTCCTGTCTGTCCTTATTTGCCTTGTTTTCGAAAGCTCGGGAGCTCCTCTGCGCTTGCCCTCTCTCCTTGTCCTCTCTGCTAACGTCTTTAAATGACTCTTCTCATTCATTCAGTCACTGTTTCTCCCCCCTCAGTGCTCTTTTTCCTGGCTTCTTCCAGTTTCTGTTTGCCCTGAGGTTTGCAGAACCTGTTGTCCAAGATCTTGTCTTTGCACTGTTCTGTGTGATCTTTCTGCTGCTTCTGTTGGCTCTAGTGACAGCTTCTTTTCTTTCTCTCCGAAAACATGCGCCTCTTTCACTTCTAAAAATTTTCATGTGTGTGGTTGTTTTAGTTTGCAACATATTTGCCATTTTAAAAAATCCAAACAATACAGAAGTGGAACAAGTGAAAATGTCACCTCGTTTCCTGGGACACTATCTTCCTTGTTAATGCCCTACTGCTCTTGCCAATCCCTCCATGAGGTCTGAGTCCATTCCTCCTCCGACCTCTACCTTAGATTCTCCAGGACGGCACTTACCATGTGGAACTGGAAGACCAGCGCTCACTGATTCTTCTGCATGGAGGATGAAAAACGTTAAGGGAGAGGAGTCAATGCAACAGAGAAGACAGCGAAGCGGAAGCCAGGAGGCAGCTGCCTGGAAGTGAGACAGGAATTAAATGTCCAGATCTGACGACTCCCCCAACCTTTTTCCTCAATGGAGTGTCCTTGGTCTTGATCATGGCTCTTGCGCTCTGTTAAGAGTACTGAGGTCCAGAAGCTTCTTTAGAGAGACTACTGATGAAACACTGTTCAGCATGTGGACTTAGAATGAAGACGCGTTGACATGCACTGTGGCTGCCCCTGCCTTTGGCTGTGGGCTTACACCCGAGCTAGAGGGCACACTTCCCACGTGGCCAGCACAACAGGTGCACTCCCTTCCTCTTCTTGTCCCGGTCAAGCCATCAAACCACTGGCTTAACAGTCCACCCATCGTCATATTTATCTGGATCCTTCAGATAAATATGTATCTTTGCTGCTCTTCTAGAAGTTCCCTGATCTTCCTGAGGAAGTCAGTCAAGAAACTTTACTCCCTATTTTAAATTAGCAGTCTCCCAGGCTTCAGGACTTCTTGAAACTCGTCTTAAGATTTTGTCAATGTTCATGAACAGAAACTTTTCAAAAGAAGACAGAATAATGGCCAAAAAACATATGAAAAAATGCTCAACATCTCTAATCAACAGGGAAATGCAAATCAAAACCACAATGAGATATCACTTATCTCCAGTGAGACTGGCCTTTATCAAAAAGTCCCAAAACAATAAATGTTGGCGTGGATGTGGAGAGATAGGAACACTCATGCACTGTTGGTGAGATTGCAAACTAGTACGACCTCTGTGGAAAGCAATATGGAGATACCTTAAAGAGATACAAGTAGAACTACCGTTTGATCCAGCAATCCCATTACTGGGCATCTACCCAAAAGAACAAAAGACACTCTATAGAAAAGACACCTGTACCCGAATGTTTATGGCAGCACAATTCACAATTGCAAAGATGTGGAAACAGCCCCAGTGTCCATCAATAAATGAGTGGATTAATAAACTGTGGTATATGTATACCATGAAGTTCTATTCAGCTTTAAGAAACAATGGTGACATAGCACCTCTTATATACTCCTGGAAAAGGCTGGAACGCATTCTACTAAGCGAGGTATCCCAAGAATGGA
>CAUYSK010002207.1:0-27972 GCA_963575035.1 Avahi laniger
AGGGAGTGGATGGTGCAAATGGTCTTTGGTGGAATTAAAGAGACAATAAAGAATAAAAGAAACGTTTGAGATTAGCCCTACTTTTACCTGTGCTCTGGCTTTTGTGCTCTTCAGGTATTTACATTGTTGACAGGCGGTTCAGCTCTCCTGACGATTCTTGCAATCAGCTGACTAAGTTTCTCTACCGATTTTGCAAACAGTCACGCCGCCAAAGAATTATCCAGAGGAACCGAACTGAGAGGCTCTCAGATCTTCTGGATTGGAGATACTTAGGCAGAGTAAGGGCGTTTTTGATAAATACAAAGGACTACTTTAAAAATTCCACTGGACTCTATAAAAGTGTTGTTTCTGGTCATATCAGAATTCAATATCGTAATTGTTAAGATCTCAGTGTTTTCGTGTACTTTTTAAACTTAATATGAGTTTGCAAAGTCCTAACCCCAATTCTTCATGTTTAGTTTGAGTTCATCTATAATAGCGAGTCCCTCAGGATCTGGTACTAATTTTACTAGTTATTCTATTGTCGGTATTTAACTTGATGCATTACAGGTATGTGGAAACATTTTATGAAGTTGAAGAAAATATCAAGAGAAAAATCCCTGCTTGGTTTCACTCCAGAAAGATAATGTGGTCATATTCTTCAACTGCAGTGGGAAGTGGGGATAATGTTGTTTCTCAAAATGACAAGTACAGGAAATACCTTCTTTCAATAATGCAATAGGTTTATAAACACCCAGATGTTCACATAGCTTAGCACTGGATGATTTAGTAATAAATTAATCTTCTTTTCCTTCACTTAATGTATCTGCTTGCACAGTGCCGAACTTTCCTGGCCAAATGCTGATAGATGCTGCCGTGGGCTGACTATCTACACACACTAATGCCAGCGCTCATTATAGTCTGGATGATTAATTTTATTATCTTCATTTTCTAATGGAGACAGAAAGACAAGCCAATCAGAAGTTATGTTTCTTACCTAACGTCTGGAGCAGGATTTATGTCCAATTTGTCTGACTGTTCAGACCCCGTCTTTTTTCCATGCCATACTGCTTCCCGTAGAATGAAACCAACATTCTCATTCATTTGAGCACTCAACTCAGAGCTCAGTATGGCCAGTATGGCTGTCCTCCCCCAACTTTTTGTAGTATTTCTTTTTCTTTTTGCCTATACATTGAAAAATAATAACACTATAAACTGCCACTTCTTTCCCGATCTTAAACTTAGAGTAAATATATTCTGCCACTTTAAAAAATATACATATTTCACTTGTAGTCCCAGTTACTCAGGATATTGAAGCAGGAGAATCGCATGGGCCCAGGAGTTTGAGCTTGCAGTGGGCTGTGATGATGCCACTGCGTTCTAGCCCGGGTAACAGAGCAAGACCCTCTCTCATAAAAACAAAAAATAAAAAAATTACATATTTCAGAACTTGGAGAATAAAGCCTTATATAATAATAACTTGGTTATTAAGATATCTAACTCTTTTGTTTTTTAACCTGTGGATTGGCTTTCTATCGATAGTATTACCAACATGCCCGGCACCTGACATTAAGCAGAGCTTTTCCGGATAAATTCCATGTGGATCCCATATCACCACCAACGGTAAATATATTTTGTATTTGTTTTGAAAGCAAAATTTCAGAGTTAGCCTTATGTATAGGATAAGTAGACAGTTCATTCATGCCATTGAAGAAGCACCTCCAAATTAAAACTCTCTCTGCCTAAATGCTTGAAATGGCTGTGATAGATAGCCATTCTTCTGGGAGTTGTTCAAAAATAAACTGGGCTGCTTTAACAGAAAGCGAATTTGCTATCCCAGGAAGTGATTAAATATAGCATGACGACTTGGCGAGAGTAAAACAGGGTAAATTCAAGCACCACAGGGAGAATTGGATTAGATGAGCATTTATGTTCCATTCGGCAGTGCCTACCAGGGAGTCTTCTTCTAAAGTTCAACTAGACATTTATGTTCATGAGATTAACCATAGGTCACATTCGTCATTGGATTCACTTCCAAGGGGAGAAGACGTGAATACAGCTTAAAGGAGGGTAGCATCAGTCATTTCTCTTTGTGGGATTAGTCCCTGCAGCAATCTACACAGCAGTCCAAGAACTAAATTTCTTTGGCCTCTCACCCACCAAGTGACAGCTGAGGTTCAAGAAGGTAAGACTCACACCATTGGCTCTCAGATCCCCGTTAGCTTAGCAGCTCCATGCCCTACAGGTGCCAATATCTTATGTAAATCTCCACAAATAAGTTTCCATGCTCCTAGAAAGAAATATGCCTGATTATAAGAATCATCATATTAAGAAAGTCCCCAAAACTCTGGCTTCCCATCAAGTATTTATAGATCCTTCAAGTTCAGATGTAATTTCTCAGTTAGGGGTCACTTTTTCCATGAAGAATTTTGCCTAATAACACAACTTGTATTCTGCCCTAGAGAAGGTGAAAGGGTTTTCTTAATCCCTCAATCTATAAATTCCAACTCCCATGTTTATGATTCTAGCATTCAGAGAGTTGATTGCTTAGCTTATTTAGAGCTGCTCACTTCACTTGATAATTCAGCTATATTCATCCATTTGTCTACTTATCTACTTATTTATCTACTTATCATATCTAGTAAGTATTGAGCACTTTCTGAACCAGGTCCTAAAGCAGGACTCAGCTCTTTTTTTTTTTTTTAAATATTGCTTACGGGTAATGTATTTGAACCTTAAAATGACTGTACATGTATGACATGACAACAAGGTATAAAATAGTTGAAATGCAAAGTGACAAATATCTAAAATACTTTCACACATTTATCTTCCCATTCAACCATATGTTCTTCTAGAGGGCAGGGATATATTTTTCATCTTGTTTCTTTAGTGGTAATAGGGTGCCTGCTACATAGTTGGTGCTCAGTATGTGTTTATCAAACAAGTTATCTTAAGTAGAAGAGCAATTTGATTAAAACCTAGTGATGTTTTCTCATTAACTGAAATAATAGCAACTGGTAGAATTTTAGGGTCAACGAACTGGCCTGGATTCCAGAATGCCTTCTGTTGGTGGCTTTTCATGGCATGTCCAGGCTGCCCACATCCCGCAACTTTGTGGAGAAAATGTCATAGAGACAGAGACTGACAGTCTCAGCTAGGTAACAGGGCAGTTGAGTTGAAAGGATCTGGAGTCATCACAGATCTGGTACAAATCTTCGATCTACCACTTGAGTGCTGTGTGTGACTTTATACAAGTCATTTGGACCCTCAATTGTCTTGTGTAAGAACAAATTTATCAAAGTGTTGTTAAAAGACTAAATGAGATAACGCCTATATAGCACCTGGTACATTTCAATGCTTAGTAAAGGATAGCTGTGTATTTAGTGAATATTTCTTGAGCTTGGTGGTACCAAAATCAAAATGAATCAAAGCTTAATAGCATCCGAACAGACCACAAAAGGTATCTAACGTTTTTTTAGAGAATGGGCATGCATAGTGTTTACATCACTGAAATCCAAGAAATCATTATAACATTTGTGTCTTATTTTTGTCTTTGGCAGACGGAAGGATTTAAATATCCCAAGCCTTCCTCAGTGCCACCTTCTCCTTCAGGGTCTCAGGGCTCCAGTCCTCAGAGCAGCGATGTGGAAGATGAAACAGACGATGAGAGATACGATGAGGAAGAGGAGGCTGAAAGGGACCGGTTAAATATTAAGTCACCATTTTCTCTGAGCCACGTTCCTCATGGGAAGAAAAAGCTGCATGGCGAATACAAGAACTGAATTCCACACGTGCTCAGCAGAGCTAACTTTGTAAGAACAAAGTAAGAATGATTATTTAAAAGAACAAAAATACTACAAATTTCATTTTCTTCTTCTAAATATTCCAATGGAATTTATTCCATGCCAAAAAGTGGAAGAGATTAAGTAAATGGCAATTTTGTAATTTAGACTAAAACCCAAATTATTCTCCCCACCTCATGTTTCCCCAGTAAATTTAAGCATAAAGAGGAGAATTAGTTAAAGGGGGAAGATTGGATGCGTTTTTAAAAATGGTTAATTCAAGCAATAAGGATTTTTCTCTTACTAGTGTTTATTTTAAAATTATTATTACAATTCTTTGCTTGGTATTTATACAGCTTCTATACCCCACCACACAAGTCTTTCATTCCCTCCACCCCAAAATCCTGATCTTAGCCATGAATGTATACTACCTACGTACTTTAAATAACTAGTTCTTTATTGGTTATTTTCACTTTTTTCATGCATCAGAACCATGAATTAATATCTAGCTTTACAAAGACAAAATTCATAAACAAATAGCTGTCTTAGATCCAGATCTTCGTGCATATTAATGCATATTTATGTCACTTTTGAAATCTATAATTCATGCCCACATTTTTTTTTTTTTTTTTTTTTGAGACAGAGTTTCACTCTCTTGCCTGGGGTGAGTGCCGTGGCGTCAGCCTCGCTCACAGCAACCTCAGACTCCTGGGCTCAGGCAATCCTACTGTCTCAGCCTCCCAAGTAGCTGGGACTACAGGCATGAGCCACCATGCCCGCCTAATTTTTTTCTAGATATATTTTTAGCTGTCCAATTAATTTCTTTCTATTTTTTGGTAGAGATGGGGTCTCGCTCTTGCTCAGGCTGGTCTCGAACTCCTGAGCTCAGAACGATCCGCGCACCTCGGCCTCCCAGAGTGCTAGGATTACAGGCTTGAGCCACCGCGCCCGGCCTAGTGTGGATATTTCTGAGATATAGAATCTTAAAAGTAGAATTGTGAATTGCTGTATTAACGGTCATGTGCATTTAAATCAAATTTGCCCTCCATAAGTTTGTGTGTATGTTTAGTTTATCTTAAATTAAAGGAATTGTAACATCTTGGAAGGAACATTGGCTATCCAGGCAAACTGCCTGATTTTATAGAGGAAGCCCGGAGAGGTTTAGTATTGTGCTCGAGATTACATAGCTATTAAATAGCTGTTACTCTTGACTCTTCAGGTTGTTTTTACTGTGCCATAGGCCGGCACATTTTTCTGCTTTACCTATAATGATATCATGAGTATTAATTTGTCTTGCTGAAATCCAGGTACCAGGAGTATAGTTTTCCCCAGAAACACCTTATCAAAAGGATCCATCTGGTATTACTTGTTCTTGGTGCCCAGCACAGTGCCTGACACACAGTAGGCAGTCAAGTATTTGTTGAGTAAGTGCTGCTTTTTGGTGATCAGTACTTTTATTTCTAATTACTTGCCTCTTACTCAATAACATGTTGAAGAATAGTGTATCACTGTAATACTCATTAAGTAATCAAGAATCCAGAACTTTTCAAGAAATAAAACATTCTAATTTCCTCCTTCCCAAATGTTTACACTTCAAAATATTTTAGTTTCAGTTTTCTGACAGTGGTTGTTTTCCAAATCATTTTGTGGCTTTGTTTTTGCTGTGTAAAAAAATAAAATTGTAAATTTATTAATAGTTTTTGAAAACTTCAATAAGATATTATTCTGTACAGAAAATTTGAGAAGATTATACAGAATATAACTTTAAATAGACTCAGGCAGAGCACGGTGGCTCACGCCGGTAATCCTAGCAAGGAGGCCAAGGCTGGAGGATCGCTTGAGGTCAGGAGTTTGAGACCAGTCTGAGCAAGAGCGAGACCCTGTCTCTACAAAAAATAGAAAAATTAACAAGGTGTGGTGGTGTGCACCTGTAAGCCCACACTTGGGAGGCTGAGGCAGGAGGATTGCTTGAGCCAGGGGTTTGAGATTTCAGTGAGCTGTGATCACGCCACTGCACTCTAGCTGGGGCAACAGAGCAAGACTGTCTCTAAACAAATGGATAGATAGATTGACTGACTCAAATGGATTATGCTTTTCAGAGGACAGAGGTTATTCTTATTGCAGGTTAGTTTGGCACACTGCAACTGCAATCAATGTAAGTATCCTGGAAATGATGCATAGTGTATGTGTTAGTACCAAAACTTGCGGAATCAAAAGATGAAGAACTGCTTAAAAGTCATATTATTATGTAAGGCATCAGTGCTGTGGAATTAACTATCTTTAACATTTCTGTTGTCTCGAAGTCCCAAGGCAAATAGAAAAGATGCTAACAGGAGACTTTTAGAGTAATATGCAGTAGTCTACTTTGGGGCCTGGACTTTCTTTTTTATTATTAATTCAATCTCTTGTCATATAGGTCTAATCATATTTAGTTATTTCTTCTTGTCAGTTTTGTTAGTTTGTATCTTTCTTGGAATTTGTCCATTTCATTCAATTATCCTTAAAAGGGATTTAGATAATTTAAAAAATCTTGTGTTACCAATGTAGTTAACATTACTGAAGTTCTTCATTGCTCTGTGCAGATCCATAGTTCTATGTTGTGTCATGTTCCTCTGCCCAAAGGACTTGTACAGATCTGATGACGACGAATTCTTTTAGTTTTTTAAGTCTGCAAAAGTATTTTGCTTTTTTCAAAGATAACTTTTCTAGATATAGAATTCTAGTTTGGCATATTTTTCCTTTCAGTTCTTTAAAGATATTGCTCCACTGTCTTCTCACTTGTACTGATTTGAAGGAGTAATCTTCTCCTCTTTGTATGTGATTTACATTTTTCATCTGGCCACTTTTAAGATTCTTCTATCATTGGGTTTGAGCAATTTGAATAGCATGTGCCTTGCTGTAATTTTCTTTATGGCTCTTGTATTTGAGATTGGTTGAGCTTCTTAAATGTATGTGTTTATAGTTTTTATCAAATTTGGGAAATTTTCAGCCTGATTTCTTTAAGTATTTCTTTTAATCCTCTCCCACTTCTTTGAGGATTCTAATCACATGTTTATTAGGTTGTTTGAAGTTGTCACCCAACTCTGTTCGTATTTTTCATTCTTCTTTCTGCATTTTTCATAGTTTCTTTTGCTGTGTCTTCAGTAATATGTTTTTCTGAAATATCTAATCTGCTGTCAATCTCATTCAGTGTATTTTTCATCTCAGACATTGAAATTTTCATCTCCTGAAGTTTAATTTGGATCTTTTCTTTCTTTCTTTTTTTTTTTTTAAGACAAGAGTCTCGCTCTGTTGCCCTGGGTTGAGTATAGTGGCATCTTCATAGCTCACTGCAACCTCAAACTCCTGAGCTCAAGCAATCCTCCCACCTCGGCCTCCTGGAGTGCTAGGATTATAGGCGTGAGCCACCTCACCCAGCCAATTTGGTTCTTTTTGATGTTATCCATGCCTCTACTTAGTCTTTTGAACATGAATTTTTTTAAATATAGTTATAAATAACTGTTTTAATGTCCTTTTCTGCAAATTCCCACATCTGTGTCAGTTCTAGGTCAGTTTTAATTATTGATTTTTCTCATTATGGGTCATGTTTTTCTTTATGCCTGGTAATTTTTGTTTGAATGTCAGATATTGTGAATTTTATTTTGCTGAGTACTGGATATTTTTATATTCCTATAAATATTCTTGAGGCTTATTGTGCTGTTACTTGGAAACAATTTGATCCTTTTAGATTTTGCTTTTAAGATTTGTTGGCAGGGCCAGGCGTGGTGGCTCACGCCTGTAATCCTAGCACTCTGGGAGGCCAAGGCGGGCGGATTGTTTGAGCTCAGGAGTTCAAGACCAGCCTGAACAAGAGCGAGACCCCCGCCTCTACTAAAACTAGAAAGAAATTAATCGGCCAACTAAAAATATATAGGAAAAATTAGCCGGGCGTGGTGGCGCATGCCTGTAGTCCCAGCTACTCGGGAGACTGAGGCAGAAGGATCACTCGAGCCCAGGAGTTTGAGGTTACTGTGAGCTAGGCTGACTCCATGGGACTCACTCTAGCCCGGGCAAAAGAGTGAGACTCTGTCTCAAAAAAAAAAAAGATTTGTTGGCAGATCCAGAGCCATGTTTAGTCTAGAGCTGATTATTTCCCACTCTGAGCCAAGACTTTTTTTGAGTACTCTACCCAATGTCCCATGAATTTGAGGTTTTTCATTCTGGCTGGTGGAAACATACACACTCCTGGCCCTGTATGAATGGTTGGTTCTGTGCCCTCTCATTTTTTGTGTGGTCCTTTCCTTAGCCGTTAGTTTCCTCATAAGCCTTCGCTAATCAATGCTCTGCTGAATACCTGGAGGGTGTCTTCTTCAGCTCTCTGGAGCTCTCTCTCTGTACAGCTTTCTCCTCTCTGGTGCTATTTCCTTTGAACTCTGGCTGTGTTAATTTCCTCAGACTATCACCTCTGTCCCATCAACTCAGGGAATCTGCTGGGCTCTACTTAGTTTTCCCTCCCTGTATGGCTTAGAAACTAAGGCAGTAAGCTGGGCAGCCACTTGTTTCTTGCTTCTCTGGGGATCAGTGTTCTTTGTTACCTGATGTTGAGTATCTTGAAAAAACTGTTGTTTCATATTTTAGGGCTTTGGCGGGGAGGGTATTTGTTTTTGTTTTTTGTTGTTTCAAGCATGCAAGTAAATCTGGCCTCTGTTAGTCCATCTTGGGTATAAGAGGGAGTCACTTTAGTCTGTTTTACAAAGTTAGAATTGATGGCTTCTAAGGTTTCTTGTTATTTTCTATTCTATTTCGTTGAAAAGTAAACTGTTAGTAGTGACCCATTTATGAATCATATTTCATAGTTTAAAATACCTTGTCGGCTGGACACAGTGGCTCATGCCTGTAATCCCAGTACTGGAACACTGAGAGGGGAGGATGGCGTGAAGCCAAGAGTTTGAGACCAGCCTGGGCAACATAGCAAGACTCCCATCTAATTAATTAACTAATTATATTTCAGAATTTTATAGAAGTACACATGTTTTGGTTACATAATTTGCTTTTGTGCAGTTTGATTCAAAGCTATAACTGTACCCTTCACCCAGTTAGTGTGCATTGTACCTGTTAGGTGTGAATTTACCCATCCTCTCCTCTCCCCTCCCAACTGCCTAATTTCCCTTGAGTTTTACTTCCAGATGTGCATGTAAGTGTTGATTGATTAGTTCTAATTTAGTACTGAGTACGTGTGGTGTTTGTTTTTCCATTCTTGCGACGCTTCACTGAGAAGAATGGCCCCCAGTTGCATCCAGGTTATTACAAAAGATACTAGATCACCATTTTTTTTATGGCTGAGTAGTGCTCCATAGCATATGTATGTATCACATTTCATTAATCCACTCATGTATTGATGGGCATCTGGGTTGATTCCACATCTTTGCGTTGTGACTTGTGCTACTATAAACATTGGAGTACAAGTATCTTTTTTATACAATGTCTTTATTTCCTTTGGATGAATACGTAGTAGTGGGATTGCTGGATCAAATGGTAGGTCTACTTTAAGTTCTTTGAGGTATCTCCATACTACTTTCTATAGAGGTTGTACTAGTTTGCAGTCCCACCAACAGTGTATAAGTGTACCTTTCTCTTAGCATCCTCTCACCAGCATCTTTTGTTTTGGGACTTTTTAGTAAAAGCCATTCTCACTGGAGTTAGGTGATATCTCATTATGGTTTTTGATTTGCATTTCCTTGATGATTAAAGACATTGAGCATTTTTTCAGGTGTTTGTTGGCCATTCTATTTTCTTTTGAAAAATTTGTATTCATGTCTTTTGCCCACTTTTTAATGGGGTCATTTGATTTTTTCATGCCGATTTTCTTGAGTTCTTTGTACACAGATTCTGGTTATCAGCCCTTTATTGGATGTATAGCATACCAGTATGTTCTCCCATTCTGTGGGTTGTCTATTTACTGTATTGATTGTGTCCTTGGCTGTGCAGAAGCTTTTAATTTGATCAGGTCCCATTTATTTCTTCTTGTTGTTGTGATTGCTTTTAGGGTCTTCTTCATAAATTCTTTGCCTAGGCTGATATCCGTAAGAGTTTTTCCAACATTTTCTTCTAGAATTCTTACAGTTTCATGCCTTGGATTTAAGTCTGTTATCCATCATGAATTAATTTTTGTGAGAGGTGCGGATCCTGTTTTAGCCTTCTACCTGTGGCTATCCAATTTTCCCAGCACCATTTATTGAATAGGGCTTCTTTATCCCAGTGTATGTTTTTGTTTGCTTTGTCAAAGATCAGATGGCTATATGCGGATGGTTTTATATCTGTGTTCTCTGTTCTGATCCATAGATCTATGTCTCTGTTCTTGTGCCAGTACCATGATGTTTTTGTTACTATAGCCTTGTAGTATAGCTTGAAGTTTGATAAAGGGATACCTCCTGATTTGTTCTTATTACGTAAGATTGCATTAGCTATTCAGGTCTTTGCTGGTTACATATGAAGCATAGAACTATTTTTTTTTTTGAGATCTGCTGAAAAATAATGATGGTATGTATGTTAATGGGGATTGCATTGAATCTATAAATCACTTTGGAAAGTATAGACATTTTAACAATGTTGATTCTGCATATCCATGAGCATGATATGTTTTTCCATCTGTTTATATCCTCTGCAATTTTTTTCTTCAGTGTTTTATAGTTCTCCCCATAGAGGTCTTTCACCCCCTTAGTTAAATATATTCCTAAATATGTTATTTTCTTTGTTGCTGTTGTGAAAGGTATTTTGGCAAGACCCCTATCTTTACAAAAATAAAAAATTAGCTGGGTGCGGAGGCCTGTGGCTGTAGTCTTAGCTACTCTGAAGGCTAAAGGAGGAGGATTGCTTCAGCCTAGGAGATTGGGGTTGCAGTGCGCTACATTAGCACCACTGTGCACCAGGCAGGGCAACAGAGTAAGACCCTGTCTCAAAAATAAATAAATAAATAATTGTTTATATAAAGAAAACCATATATGAGTTACCATATTAATAAAGGGTAGTGGTACTTAGATTACTTACTGTTAGTTGTCTTATCACATTTCACCCCAAGACAGTTTTAGTGTGGTTAAATATACCTTTATTAATAATTTATACAAGATTATGTCTACATTTTCAGTTCTAACCTTTCTTTTCTCTAATAAGAGGGCTAGTAACAACTTATAAATAATTAAAAGAGATGCCTCTAAGTTTATCTTTTAAATGATGAAATTCAAGTTGTTTCTTATGCTAAGAATTATGATAGTTAAGTCCTGGAACTAATATTAGCTTTGCATTCTTATTTTTTAGTTAAGTAGTATTTCTTAAAATTTTTTCCTATTTTTTCCTATATCACTTAAACAAAATTTATAATTAGCAAGACAGATGCTGTCATAGTAAAAGACTCCCTTGTAGTAAATTAATTTTTTCAAGATACTTGGTTATCATTTGGTTTGCTAAAGTAATAAATAGCTAAGGGGAATTTAGTCCACTATTTGTGGTCTACTAGCCATAAAAAGTTTTAATCTGTCCTTTATTTTATACAGACATGTGCCACAAAGAAACACACACTGCAGCATTTTCCACAGAAGACATCAAGGCTTTCCTAATCACTAAGAAGGTTACTGGGATTGATATTCCCTAGTGATCTTTCATAGATTCTGTGGTGCCAAGAAAAACCATTACTATTGAAAACCTGCTGTCATATCACGTTGTCCTTCTCAACAACCATAAAGAATGGAATTTCTCTTTGCAGTGGAGAAGGGAGAAGGAGCCTCCCTTCCTTCCCTCTCCTAAGTTTAACCTTCTGTATTTCTACAGTTAAGAATCCTCAGTTTAGAGACACAGAAGAATTCACACAATTGGTTGTAGCATGAAAGATAGCATGTAATTTTATAAATTTATAAATGTTTTTTGAATTTTGAATTTTTTTTCTCTCCAGATAAACATGATTAATATGTTCATGTTTTTTTACATAGACCTCAAACCTTTCCAGACTTGTAGGAAATCTGTTGATGTATAATACAGTGGAAAGAATTATGTGACCTAATGTGCAAATAATGTACTGGAGGACTTTGGATATAAAAATGTTTTCTTAATGTGTTTTCCAGATGTCTGTGACCTTTTGAAATTGTTTTTCCCCCCACTTAATTTTAGGGCTTCTAGAATGGCCGAGTTGAGCAATAGAAATTAATGAATTAATGAGGTAGAATGCTTGAATTGAATAAACTAGAAGAAAATATCTCTTTCCAGTAAACCATTATTACTATAACAGAAGCAATTTATAGAAGCTCAGTTCCCAAATGGTCATACGCTTTAGTTGGGAAATAGTACATTAATTGAAATATTATGTTAATAAAGAGTCATAAGCAATATAATTTTCAAATAATTAGAGAACAGTAGAATCTATGTAACACAAACTATGCTGAACATAATTTAATGTTTCTTTGATTCAGGTTATCGGTGTGTAGACATACTAGTTAAAAGTATTATACATAATATTTTAGTGTTTTGTAATGTATTTTTAAAAATTCTCCAGTATTTACTGAATATTCTAAATTATATTAGCATCTCTTATGGTTCTCTACATGTAGTAGTCACATAGGTAAGTTTACTGAAGCTGCAAACAATACATACGCTTAAGGAAACAAAATTCTGATTGATTCTGATCTGTTTCTTTCAGAAAAATCACCACTCATATAATGGATTTTATAGATCAGATTTCTTTATTCTGTATATCATGGTAACAATACAGAAAGTATACTTAATTTCTCATTTCTGCAAGTAGTCTTGACTGCTGAAGAAAGAAATTTTTTAAGCTACAGCAGGATTCATTTGGTACCTTTTGTGGAAATCCTGATTTTGTTTTTAATTTTTGATAACTTTTGCTAATAGTATGAACAAGCAAAGAGCTTATCTTTTTAGGCAAGTACACATTAATAAGAATGCCTAGAAGAGGATTGATTCTTCAGACCCGGACCCATTGGCTGCTGTTGGGCCTTGCTTTGCTCTGCACTTTGGTATTATTTATGTACCTTCTGGAGTGTGCCCCCCAGACTGATGGAAATGCATCTCTTCCTGGTGTTGTTGGGGAAAGTTACGGTAAAGAGTATTATCAAGCCCTCCTACAAGAGCAAGAAGAACATTATCAAACCAGGGCAACCAGTCTGAAACGCCAAATTGCCCAACTAAAACAAGAATTACAAGAAATGAGTGAGAAGATGAGATCATTGCAAGAGAGAAAGAATGTAGGGGCTAATGGCATAGGCTATCAAAGCAACAAAGAGCAAGCACCTAGTGATCTTTTAGAGTTTCTTCATTCCCAAATTGACAAAGCTGAAGTTAGCATAGGAGCCAAACTACCCAGTGAGTACGGGGTCATTCCCTTTGAAAGTTTTACCTTAATGAAAGTATTTCAGTTGGAAATGGGTCTCACTCGCCATCCTGAAGAAAAGCCAGTTAGAAAAGACAAACGAGATGAATTGGTAGAAGTTATTGAAGCCGGCTTGGAGGTCATTAATAATCCTGATGAAGATGATGAACAGGACGATGAGGAGGGTCCCCTTGGAGAGAAACTGATATTTAATGAAAATGACTTCGTAGAAGGTAATGTGAAAAATATGTTGGCCAATAGTTAGTAAGACAAAATGCTAATATACATCAGTCATTAGCCACTGTATTAAAACATTTAAGTTTTTACCCACTTCATTCTGCCAAGAATTTTAAGTGACTTTCTGGGAAAAGTCATAATGAGATCATAATAAAAACAGAGAATAAGGACCAGGAAAATAGAATAAATCTCAGCTTATATAGAAGAATACTAACTACTAAGGTTGAGGGGCTCTTGTGGGCTGTGTATGTATTTGCATGTGTGTATGATTTGCATTCTTCTCTTGATGTTCCTTTTTTATGTTTTTAAAAATGTCTGAACTAAGGCTCAAAATTTGATAAAGGAAAGAAAAAAACTAATTTAGTAGCCTAATGGTTATTTTCCATTTTAGGGGAAGGAGAAGTATATGTCCAAACATTAAGGAGACATACATGGTTTTAAAAAGCATTTTTGGCATTTGGAAAAGTAAGAAAATAACCTATTTTTCTAATACAGAGTGCAGAAAGGGTATGGGATTTTTATATATCAAGACGGGACGTAACTCAGAGGTCAAGGAACACTGCTATAAATTTAAGATAATATTTGTTGATTGATACATAAAAACAGGAATAATTGTAGATCCCTATTCATCTCCATCTTAACACCCCCTGCTAGATATTTAATTTCAGACTTAAAACCATTTTGGATATAAATCTTTCTTAAAAGTTCTCTTTGCATGATTCTGTAAACAGTAAACCACACGTAGGTTTTTTGACTCTGAATCATCATGGCTATCACTTGCTGTGCCGTAATATATGCATCGAGGCCTTTGGAGGCCATCAAGGAAGGGATTGTGCTTGTTGTGGCATTTCAGCTGTCTTTTTCCTGTGGCCTGTTCTTTTTTCTGCTGTCACTTCCTGCCATTTTTGAAGGATTGTTTTTCTCAAAACTTCTAATTTTTCTGCCAGCTCAGCTTTTTGTCTTCTTACTCTATGTTTGTAGTTTGTGGCAGAATTGAAAACTGCAGAGGAAATAAGATGACTAAGTAAGATATAAAATGTCCTCACATCAGCTCTGCCTAAAAAGAAGGGGAGCTATGGCAGTTGTATATCTGCAGCTTCTGCTTATCTTATAACTCTCTTGGATTCTGTTACTGTCAGGATTTTTCTCTGCATGGAACATGTGCAGTCCTTCACTTTTCCTCTGCTGTGCTACTGCTCTCCCTCTCCCAAAATGATTACTAACAACAACTGAGTAATTACTATTCCTCTTCTAGACTTTAGCTCAATATCACTTCTTCTGAGAATTCATCTCCAACCTCAAGTCCGAGATAGCTCTTGTCACCCTGTACACCCATAGCACTTGTCACAGGATGTGGTGTTGCCCACTTCCTGGTTTGTAGTTCTTGTTAGACTGTAAACCTCAGGTGGGTTGGAACCAAGTCTATCTTGTTCACCATTTTATACCCAGATACTAACTGAGTGACTTACACGTCTATAGGTTTAACCATCTCTCTCCTGAGTGTCACACTTAAAAATCAAATTGCCTGGTAGATTTCCATTGTTTTCTCACAAAGGTATCTCATATCACTGTGTTTAAATCTATATCTATTCAGTAAAAACATATATACGTGTGTGTGTATAAAACTATACTGTTATTATTTTTCTGTCACCCTCACCAGACTAGCCCTTCCTCAAAACTGGCACCATGTGGCCCTCTTCATATCACCAATGACTGATATGAAGGCACTAGATTTGTTTTTGTTGAGCTGAACTGACTCTTCGGTCCATAATTTAATATTGCTAGAAGTAATTTCTTTGTCATATGGTTACTGTGTTGATATGCTCTAGTATGTTAAAATATTATTTGTAAAAAGGAATAATTGTCCTTTGGAACATATTTTATGGATTGAATAACGTAGCAGAGCAGTGAACGTTTTTTTTTTAACTTCTTTTCTTTTAAAGGATAGTTGTTACTGATTGTGCAGTGGTAATAAATATTTTCACAAATAGGTAAAAACCCTGCAGTGTCTGGTTTAATACTTTTGATCTTTGAGTAAAATCCATCTTCGCATTGAATTTGTAAACATTGACATGGAGACATCTTTGTTCCTAACTCTTTTGTTTAGGTTATTATCGCACCGAGAGAGATAAGGGCACACAGTATGAACTCTTTTTTAAGAAAGCAGACCTTATGGAATATAGACATGTGACCCTCTTCCGCCCTTTTGGACCTCTCATGAAAGTGAAGAGCGAGATGATTGACATTACTAGATCAATTATTAATATAATTGTGCCACTTGCTGAAAGAACTGAAGCATTTGCACAGTTTATGCAGAACTTCAGGTAACTGTCAGGGCGTAATGATTTGGCTACATGCTCCTAAAAAAATGCAGATTTACTTAATTTATCTTCGCTGAGTATAATTACTTAGCATTTTGGAATAATTTTTATAGGCTTTAAGGGAAATTTATTTTTTTATATTCTTTTTTTTCTGTAAGCATGTGTAGTATATTATGTTATTGATAATTTTAATTATGAAATAAATTGAGAGTGACAGCTATTAGAAACTAAATTTGATGCTTTTATAATTGTGTGTGAATTCATTTTAGTACAGGTTGAATTCTTAAAAATCAACTTTGTTGAGGAATAATTTACATACAATAATATGTACATATTTTGAGGATATAGGTTTCATGACTTTTGACAAATGTGTATACTCACAAACCACTACCCCAATCAAGATATAGAACATTGCTATCTTCCAAGGAAATCCCCTTGAGAATGATTTGAGTTTTAAAATTGAAATAAATTTAGAAATACAAACATTCAGCTAAAGATGGGAAAAAGTTATTCTGTTTTGGGAAGCAGAGAATGTATAAAGTTTTTCTTTTTTATGTTGTTAAATTTGGATATTTTAAAATGTTGAAATGTTAAAGAGGTAATAACTACACATTAGAATAACTATTTGAGGAAAATATTACTTTGTTAATTTAACAATTAAATTTTTAAATACTTTAATATTTTTAATACCATGTTTTTAATTTTTTAATACTTTAATATACTAGTTTTAATGCTTTATGATTCTCGTCAGTATTCTCATATTGAAATTAGTTCTAAGTCATACTTCCAAATGAGCTTTACTGTTGTAATAGTTAATTTGAGATTATTTTCTAAAGCATTTTTTTAAATTGCCTTCCTTGGAATTGCCTTCAGAGGCACATTATTCTTTTTTTTTTTTTTTTGGCACATTATTCTTTACAGTAAGTAATCTCAGTCGTGGCTAATATTTATTCCTTAATGGTAGGTATAATTTTTGGAATTAGCCAGTCTGAGGACAAAATAACGCTTGATCCAAAACTTGAATATTATTTATTTGGCTATGAACTGATTGAATTTATTTCCTTGAATATCTTGTGTTAATAATTTCCATCTGAGAGCAATCCCAATGCAAATGTTCCAAAAATGTTTTGAAATATGGCAACAACGTTGAACTGCTTCCATGACCCTCCGAGGAGTATACTCATTCAGGCATAGACTTTGTGCCTTTGCATGGTGCCCTCAGTAATTCAGAAATATGGCCACTCTTATGTTTACTTCATATGACTTCATTCTGTATCAGTAATACCTCATTTTTTGTTGTTGTTAAAGCTTCATTTAATTGCTTTTTGAATAAGTAGTGCCTCATATATTTTCTTGAACGAACTTTATTTCTCAATTCTGTTAGGGATGTTTGTATTCATCAGGACAAGAGGATTCATCTCACAGTGGTGTATTTTGGTAAAGAAGGACTGTCAAAAGTCAAGTCTATCCTAGAATCGATCACAAGGTTGGTGAGCCATGTCTACAGTGAAGTCCTTTAATTTTTATATATGTATATAAACAGTACTAGAAGAGTGAGAATTTCAGATACTTAAACAAGTTAATAATTTTGAATAACTACTGTTTAAAAGTTGTCTGAACATGTGGGTAATGGTGGTGATATTAAGTTCCTCATTTCACATGCAATCCTACATGACTCAACTTCCCTTCACTGCTTCGCAGGCAGCCTGGCATGATTAGGACGCTCTCCCTCTGTCGCTCATTCACCTTCTGTATATTTGCTTCTTTCCTTTTTTCTAAATTGAATCCCTTCACTTTGATATCATCATCTTCTGAGCTTATCTCTTGCTTGGCACCTTTCTTTCCTTCCATTTCCTCAGGCTCCTTCTTCTTCCCCTGTAAACAATGCTTAGGTCTCCCATATCCTTAAGAAACCCCCTGATTCTGCAGTACCCAGTAGCTACTGTTATGTTTCTGTCCTTTCACAGATAAACCTCACGGAATAGTAGTTCTGTAACTAAGCAACTCATATAGTACTTGGCACATCGTAGGTGCTCAGAGGTTTGAATGAATTAATTAGTAATTCCTTCATACTTAATTATTAATTCGTTAGCTTCTCAGCCTTTTCCTCTCAAAAAGATGGGCCCAAAGATACAACCTAACTGCCAAATTCAGCCTTTTCTCTGTTATCCTCTTTAATTGCTTTTTTACGTTGACAACCTAACCAGTACTTTCATCTTAAAATGCTATGTTTATACAATGTAAATATTTTGTAAATGTTAGTATGATATAATGTAAATTATTAGGTTAATTGTCTTCTCTAATCACACCAACTCTGTGTCCTTTAATTCTTTACCTTTCTGCTAGTTGTAGCCATTCCCTAAGAGTCCAGATTTGGCCAGCCATTCTTCTTGAATCATTCAGCTAACATTCATTGAGTCCTACCTGCTGTGTTCCAGGTACACTGCTTGGGAGTCTGACTGGGGTAGTTGGAAGAAGACTGGGCATAGCTGAGCGGTCTCACTTTCTGCCCTGCGGGGCCCCTCACAGCCCTGACGTGTATAAGCATGACACATCTCTTCCCCTTCCCTACACCAGCTCCTCCTGACAGCCCTCTTTCACTTCAGAGTAAGACCATTTTCACAGTCCCCTGGACTTGACATCTGAGAGCCAGAGTCTTTTGCTCCTTCTTTACCTCGAATTACCTCTAATTAGTCAGTTCCTACTTACTTCACAGGACCTTCTCTGTCCCCTCTTTGCTGCTGCCACTGTCCTAACCCTGGTCCCCCCCACTCCATTTCTTCCCCTCCTCTCTTCCTTCCTTCAGATCACCTACTGTGTGCCAGGTGCTCACACTAGTTATTACTGAAGTTGTCCCTCTATTGTCCTCTGTGGCAAATGGTGTAAACCTGCCTTGAGCGTGCTTAAGGAAATAGGAGCAGTATCGAAGAATCCTGGATACCTACCAGAAATAAAGGGATTGTTACAACCAACTTTGGGGAAGAAAGTCAAAGCAACCTTGGCGTCTCAGGGACTGGAACCAGAGACTTGAATACCATCAACATTCTCTTGTCTGTTTTTCTCTGCATGTTGACATCATTCTCCTGTTGCAGATTGGCTTCCTCCAATGGTGAGGGATATGACTGTTGGCAGCTCTGGGCTCACATCTTCTCAGCTTTGCCATCAGAGAAGAAAGAGCTTTCTCCCAGCTCCAGTTGAGAAAATCCCAGGGAAGGACATTTTGCCCACTCTTGAGCCAATCACTATGGCCAGGTTGGGTGGGGGTATTGGGGTTGGCCCAGTTTAAGCCTGGTCCCCACCCCTAGGAAATTATTGTGGTTGGGATGGGTAGAAAGTGAGGGGTATTCTGTGATCAGTGCCTCCACTTGGTGTGGGGCTGTGAGGTGGTAATGATCAGTTCCTCCATAAGAAGGGAGAGATTTATATCCCATAGGATGGGGAGGTGAGTATTAGACACTCAGAGCACTTGGAGTCCATCATGCAATTTGAGCCTTTGCTTCCATCTCTCCCTTACCTGTTCTGTACTATTGCAAGAGTAAGTTAATTTATTTTATTTGGCTGTACCCTAGTGCAGTGAGTCGTTCTCCAGCTTTATTGTCAGAGTCACCTGGAGGACTTACTAAAATTTAAATGCGCAGCTCCACCCCTGGCATCTGAATCAATGGGTCTGAGGTGGAGCCTGAGAATTCCATCTCTAACACATTGCCAGGGGAAATCGATGCTGTGGGTTCGAGAACCACTGCCCTAGCAGAAAAACCCTGCTGACACTCCTTGCCTTTAGGATGCTGACCCAGTTCTTTAACCTTGCATGGAAGAAGGTACTCCTCGGTCTGACCCTTCTCTCATTGTTCCCATTTTAGGGTCCTTTTATTCTAAACTGATTTTTCTGAGCTTTGTTCTCTAAAATGCTTTCTGCTTTCTCAACACTTTGCCTTTGAGAATAATGATTTAAAATGACCTTTGCACTTGCCACTGAATTCAGCATTTTAACCATGGTGTAACTCAAGTTCCAGTTCCAACATCTTCTCTAACTACTCCGGATAGAAGCAGTCTCGTTTCTCAGAACTGCTATTCATTCATTCATTCAGCTAATATTTATTGAACTGCTGTGAGAGGGACACTGTGTCTATACTAATGAGCAAAACAAGATACTGCTGTCATGGAGTTAGGGAGACACTCGAACAAATATGTCTGGTAGTGCTAAGGAAAACAGCCAGGGAAGAGGGTAGAGATTAAAGAAAGGGAAGTCGGAGCTACTCCACATGTGGTGTCAGGGTGGATCCCTCTGATAAGGTACATTTGTACAGAGATCCAAATGATGCTTTTTGAGAGAAGAGCACGCTGTGTGTGTGTCATTCATTTAGGTGCATTATTTTCTTACCAGACATTATGGCTATTTTTCCATGTGTGTATTTCTTATCTCCGCAATAGATTTTTAAGATCCCAAAGGCCAGTGGCCACTTCCTAACACTTTTTGAACTTCACACCACCAGCATACTGCCTCAGATGTGGGCATGCAGTGAATATCTGTCCCTGATGATCATACTCGTGAAGCTGATCATTTTCTTGCCCTGTGTGAATGTAGAACCAACATAATAAAATATTTGAAGTGCAAAAGATATTTTGTAAGTTGCGTTGAAGGAAGAAAGTTAACTTTAAACGGGACTTACCATTTTTTGTATGTGCTTTCCTCATAGTGAGTCTAATTTTCACAACTACACCTTGGTCTCATTGAATGAAGAATTTAATCGTGGACGAGGACTAAATGTGGGTGCCCGAGCTTGGGACAAGGGCGAGGTCTTGATGTTTTTCTGTGATGTTGATATATATTTCTCAGCGGAATTCCTTAACAGCTGCCGGTTAAATGCTGAGCCAGGTGCGTACAACGTTGGTAGATGAGCTGAGTGTAGAATATATAATGGTGTCAGCATGTCCTATGTTTTGAATCATTTAATTTGAAGGAAAAGAAGCCTTACTTAAACCCTAATATGTTTTCTCTTAAATTACATTAAGTATAATTTAACTGGAATATTAAGTAGGAAATTGAAAATTTGACCCTCTGAAGTTCATATCCTTTGTTCTCTTGGGGCCAAATTCCAATGACTACATTTGAAGCCAAATAAAGAAATGCAAAGGAATAGGAAGTCTAGAAATTGATGAGAAAGAAGCAGCCAGGTCAGAAAAAGAGCCAAGCGGAGGATGTGGAGATGTGAGAATCAGAAGCACTCAGCCTCGGGCATATAGCGCCGCCCCCCACACACGAATAACACTTGTACACACATGCATGCACGCACATACACTCATGCAGAGATCTAGATAAAGATACTATTTGGTCTCCAGACTATGAATTTTGAGATAATTTACTATTAGTATATTTTGCTTTATGTTGGATATTTTTTTTAAATGAGCAAATGACATTTTTATAAATCAAATTTTATTTTAAATACAAGAAGGAAGTTTTCTGTATTAAAGAGTCTCAACAGGATGAAGAACAAACCAACTTTAGGAAATCTGTACAACATGGTAACTATAGTTAATAACACTGTATTGTATGCTTGGAAATTGCTAAGGGAGGAGATTTTAAGTGTTCTTACCACAAAATAAGTATCTGAGGTAACAGATATGTTAATTAGCTTGATTTAATCATTTCACAGTGTATATAGATATTAAAACATGTTATACACCATAAGTACATATAATTTTGTCAATTAAATTTTTAAAAAGAATCTCATAGTAAATGTTTTTTATGTAGAACTATTCATATCATATAAATGACTGCCTTCTTATTAATCAATTTGGTTAGGGATAGTTGTCAGGAACTCTCTGAGAGCCTAATGAGTAAATGAAGGTTAGGCTTATTTTTGTTACTCTAGACAGCATTAAATTCAAAATGTAGAAGTTAAAGGAGACATGTTTGCTCAGTGTAAAAGAAATATTTTACATCAGAAATAGATTTGCCTCTAGGAAATTAAGTTCCCCCTTCCTAAATGGATTTGAAAGAAGATAGAATGAACATCTGCTAGGGGTCCTATAATAGAAAGGCTACCGTGCTATTCCCACACTCCCTGACGGTTACTTAGCACTTCATGTGATCCTGCTGGATTGAAGCCAGTCACAGCAAGGGTTTCTTTGTTGAGGGAGGTGGGCTAGTTAGCCTTTAAAGGTCCCTTGAATGCAATCAGTTTGAATACTAATCGCAAGGTCTTTTGCAAGGACTATTACGTCAGGCATTTTTAACTCTTGTTTTCTCAACTTTTCCAGATCTTGGTTCAAATCTGCTTTGTGTGTGTGTGTATTTTTTTTTTTTTTTTAGAGGCAGGGTCCCACTCTGTCACCCAGGCTGGAGTGCAGTCGCGAGATTGTAGCTCACTGCAGCTTCAGGTGAACACCACCACACCTGGCTAATTTTTAAAATTTTTTTGTAGAGACATCTCGCTGTGTTGCCCAGGTTGGTCTTGAACTCCTGGTCTCAAGGCATCTTCCCACCTTGGCCTCCCAGAGTGCTAGGATTACAGGTGTGAGCTACCATGCCTGGCCCTATTTTAATTATTCTTTAAATATCTATTCATTGTACAATATTCCTTGGATTTTGAAGGGTAGATTTAACAGAAGTTTCTCAGTTTCTTTGGTGATTGTCAGAAGTAATCTATATTTATTACCACTGATTAGATGAAATAACGAGTATTGAATGGCTCCTCTAATGAATAGCTGAGAGAATACCTTTGTATATCTCCCCAAAGTCAAAGGGAATAAACATGTGAAGTACCCTTAGTCTTTTTTCTTCTCTGTTCTTTTGCAAGGTTGTAGTTTCATAGTCTGACCTACTGATATGTTAAAATCATCATCATATTCATCAATTGATACGATGTTCTGTAGCCTGAATATTGATAAAATACAATATTGATACAATAAAATCATCCTGCGTGATAATAGAAAGACTTTAGTAAAGCCGTAATAGATACTACAATAAAGAGCAATCCTGCATGACTTCTTTGTGTGATACAAACATATATTTTCATTTATAGGTAAGAAAGTGTTTTACCCTGTGGTGTTCAGTCTTTACAACCCTGCCATCGTTTATGCCAACCAGGACGTGCCACCACCTGTGGAACAGCAACTGGTGAGACTTTTACATTGTCAGTTATAAAAGGCTCCAGAGATCTTCCCTAGATTCTTTTATATTTGTTGTACAAGTAGAAAACAGAGTTTCAATAAAAAATTATAGTTATTGTAAACACTTCTCCATAGTCTGTTTTCACACCCCCAATAAAGCACTTTCACATTTATTGCTTCAGAATTAAGTAGAGGGAGCAACAGTTCAGGTCATAAAGAAAAACCTCATTTCCAGAGTGTGGAAATTGTGCAGTCATTTCTGCCAACTTATTTTTAGTAATACTGAAAATAAAATTTAATTTTAAAACTCTACCAACTAGAAATTAAAACTACTCTGCAAAATAAGAGTGAATATTATACTATGGGAAATTACTTAGAAAGTCATGGAATGTAAATGCCATATATCAAAACTTACAGTTATTGCCAAAACTATATAAGCTTTTAAAAATATATAAATAAAGTTACTATTTTGGGATAATTTAGATTTGCAGAAAAATTCCGAAGATAGTACAGAGAGTTCCCATACTTCACTCAGTTTCCCCTAATGCTAACATCTTATATAACCATGGTACATTTGTCAAAATTAAGAAATTAACATTGTTAAGTTACTGCTAACTACGCTATAGATTTATTAGGTTTTCCTCAGTTTTTCTACCGATGTCCTTTTTCTGTTTCAAGATCCAGACCAGGATACCAAATTGCATTAAGCATAATCTTGTATTGTTAACAGTAAGAAAAAGTGAAAATGAGCTAAGTCAATTTAAGGTGTTAAAAAAAAATGAAAAATAGCTCCAAGGAAATCAGTCAGAAAGAGGTAAAGATAAAGGCAGAAATTAATGAAACAAAGATAGGTTGACAAATATAGGAGCTTATTATTTATGTGCAAAAAAATCTTTTCTTAATAAAATGATCCGATTCAGGGTTATCTGTACAGTTTCCATAACATTGGAAATTAGAATATAAAAACATTGAGAGAAATCAATTTTATATGTAAGTTTTAAAAATTGTGAATAAAAGGAAAGAGATTTTATAAAATAACACAAGCTAAATTTATGTTAGTATTTTATAAATAAAAGAGATGGAAGCTCTGCAAAATTAAGAGCCTTTTAAAAAATTAGAGTAGTTATTAAAAATTACCTTGTAGGTACAAAAATGTTTTACTGAAGAGCTTTTCTTTTTTCTTTCTTTCTTTCTTTTTTTTTGGGGGGGAGGGGCGGGGACAGAGTCTCACTCTGTTGCCCAGGCTAGAGTGCTATGGCATCAGCCTAGCTCACAGCAACCTCAAACTCCTGGACTCAAGCAGTCCCCTGCCTCAGCCTCCCAAGTAGCTGGGACTACAGGCACACACCGTGACGCCTGACTAATTTTTAGTAGAGACGAGGTCTTGCTCTTGCTCAGGCTGGTTTCAAAATCCTGAGCTTGAGCGATCTCCCACCTCAGCCTCCCAGAATGCTAGTATTACAGGCATGAGCCACCACACCTGGCCTGAAGAGCTTTTCTAAACTTTCAAAGAACAGATAATATTAGTGCCATATGATCTGCTTCATGTATTTTATGAGGCTAGCATTATCTCGATACCAACATCTGGCATAGTACATCCACACACACACACCCATACACACCTCTCTATCTTCTCTGTAGGCCAGTATTAGGAATATAGGTACAAATAGGATCAAAATGGCAAACTGAGCACCTACATCTGCCTTATCTGACACCCCATATCCTTGGTAAAAATGAATTATTAAACTGAAAAAGGTACATTAGTATTAGAAAATGAGGAGGCTGTTTGCAGACATAAGTTTTGAGAAATTTCTGTAAGTTGACAACAGTCGGCATAAGATTACAGGAGGAAAGAGCAGTCTAGAACGTGTTTAGGAGAACAGTGAGTGAAGATGGGGCTGCCTTGCATTCTCTGAGCTCACAGCAGACAGGGAGTGGAGGGAGCATGGAGTATATGTGCTTCTCGGGGGTGTGCTGAGTAGCAGGCATCACAGGCAGCGCTTGTAGTCCCTGGAGCTGAAGAGACAGGTCAGGGTACATAGGGAGCCCCTAGCCTCCAGAGATGAGTTACTGTTGGCACATTCTCCCTGAAACCATATTTTGCCCCTATTCTGCTATGACTGGGGATAGGCCCCTGTAATTATAGCTAACAGCCGTGGATTTTTCAACAATGATTTATCACATAAAAATGAGTAGCAGTTGGCTGGGCAAGGTGGCTCACACCTATAATCCTAGCACTCTGGGAGGCTAAGGCAGGAGGATTGGTTGAGTTCAGGAGTTTGAGACCAAACTAAACAAGAGTGAGACCCCATCTCTACTAAAAATAGAAAAATTAGCTGGGCATCGTGGTGCCCGCCTATAGTCCCAGCTACTTGAGAAGTTGAGACAGGAAGATTGCTTGAGCCCAGGAGTTAGAGGTTGCTGTGAGCTACAGTGATGCCACTACACTCTTCCCAGGGCGACAGAGTGAGACTCTGTCTCAAAAAAAAAAAAAGTAGCAATTAAGCAAGACTAACTAAACATTTATGGAAAACCAACACTATTGAAAGAAAGGCAACAAATTTATTAATAAGCAGAAAAATTAACATGAGAATATGAATCCAGATAGAAAATAACTTCAAAATATATTGTTAGGGAGATTTAAAAAAAACGTTAAATTCATAAAACAAGATTTGTTGCTAAAGCAAGATTTATTTCAGAACTTGGAAATTATGAAAATAGAAGAAAAATAATGCAAGAATAAGAAAATATAAGTAGCAGAATGGTCACAGTTGAAACAGATTTGTAAATCAGAAGACAAGCCAACTGGACACATAAAGACCAAGAGATAAAACAAAAGAAAAATTGAGACATGGGGAATCAATCCAGAAGCTCCCATATTATTTAATGGGAATTCCAGAAAAGGGAGAAATAGAGCAGGAAATGGATGAAAATTTTGCATAGCTAAGGAAAAACAAGTCTTCTGGTGTTTGAGAATGGCAATGAAGGCTCATCCTAATAGCTTCCAGAGACACTAAAAATAACAAAATCCAAGCTTGTCCACAAAGGAATAAGAATCAGATTGGCATTCACCTTCTTTTTCATAATATTGGTATTAGACAATAAATCAGTACCATGAAAATTATGAAGAAAAGTAACTTTGATTCTAGAATCTATATTTCACTTACTATTTGAAGGCAAAATAGACATTTTTGAACATTCAAGGACTCAAGCTGGGTGTGGTGGTTCATGCCTGTAATCCCAGCTGACTCCGGAGGCCGAGGCAGGAGGATCACTTGAGCCCAGGAGTTGGAGGCTGCAGTGAGCTCTGATTGCACCACTGTACTTCAACTTGGCAAACAGAGCAAGACCCTGTCTCTTAAAGAAAGACTCAAAAGTTTATTCTCACAGACCTATTTATCTAGTTTAGCAAAATGAGAAATGAACATGTTGAGAGAGGAAAACCTATGATAAAATAATGGTAAAATAAGTAGTAAAACTTTTATTGATTGATTGATTGAGACAAGAGTCTCGCTCTGTTGCCCAGACTAGAGTGCTGTGCCGTCAGCCTAGCTCACAGCAACCTCAAATTCCTGGGCTCAAGCGATCCTCCTGCCTCAGCCTCCTAAGTAGCTGGGACTACAGGTGTGCGCCACCACACCCGGCTAATTTTTTTCTATTTTTAGTTGTCTGGCCAGTTTCTTTCTATTTTTAGTAGAGACAGGGTCTCGCTCTTGCTGAGGCTGGTCTTGAACTCCTGACCTCGAGCGATCCTCCTGCCTCGGCCTCCCAGAGTGCTAGGATTATAGGCATGAGCCACCACGCCTAGCTTAAAAGTTTTATTTAAGTCTAAACATTTGTTGATGTAATAGTATAAATAGTTATGTTGACATAATTAAAAAGAAATGAATAGCAATTTGGGATTAAGATTTCAAAGGGTATATATATGGTGTACATGTGTGTATTACCTAGTTTACTAGTCTTAGAGGGCCTAGAACCAGTGACATCTCAGTAGTAACAAGCATATTCCACTCCCAAATCTTGGTTTCTAATACCATTTTCCAATCAAAGGAGCCAGGGCTCCCTGGAGAAATGGTTGATTCTAGAGCTGGAGTAAGAGATATACAAAAGGAACCTGGGTCCAGATGCAGTGACTCATGCCTGTAATCCCAGCACTTTGGGAGGCCAAGGTGGGAGGATCCCTGGAGGTCAGGAGTTTGAGACCAGCCTGAGCGATCTAGTGAGACCCTGTCTCTACAAAAAAAAATAGAAAAATTAGCTGGATGTTGTGGTGCATGCCTGTAGTCCCAGCTACTCGAGAGGCTGAGGCAGGAGGATCACCTGAGTCTGGGAGTTCAAGACTGCAGTAAGCTGTGATCATGCCACTGCACTCTAGCCTGGGCAACAGAGCGAGACCCTGTCTCAAAAAAGGGAAAAAATAAAAGAGGAACCTGGAGCATCTTAGAAGTCCAGAAAGTAATAAAGTACTCAAACGACAAAAGGGTGAGGGTGTGTCAAAGGGCACAGAAGCCAACAGGAAGAGCTCCCAATGCCCAGGCTGGAACAATCTGAGCAAGAAAATAAATAGCTTTAACCTGGATTGTAACCCAAAGCATAAAATAAATATCTCTGAGTATAGTAGTATAAATGAGTGAATGAATAAATAAATAATAAGTGAATGGATAGGCTAAATTGGAGTCAACAGAGGAGAAGAAACAAATCTTCCTTATAAAATCCCAGATAACTTACGTAGATATTCCCTTTTCCACAAGGTAGAATTAGGTGATTCACTTCCAAAGAGTATGGAAAGAGAAAAACAAACTTTTTGGTGGAGAAACCCAGCAGACACTACCTTAACCAAGTGGCGAAGGCTAACATCGCCATGACGTCGTGTACCCTTGACAGTACGTAACAAGGGCACCTCAGCCCTGCAGTCATCCTCCCAAAAACCATAACCTCAGTCTAATCATGGGAAAAGCTCCAGCAACCACACATTGAAGGGCATTCTACAAAACACCTGTCCATGAAACTGTCAAGATCATAAAAAACAAGGAAGGGCCAGACACGGTGGCTCACGCCTGTAATCCTAGCTCTCTGGGAGGCCGAGGCGGGCGGATTGTTTGAGCTCAGGAGTTTGAAACCAGCCTGAGCAAGAGCGAGACCCCGTCTCTACTAAAAATAGAAAGAAATTAATTGGACAACTAAA
>CAUYSK010002208.1:0-30431 GCA_963575035.1 Avahi laniger
CCGCACAGCAATGGGAGCCTAGGGAAAAGGAAAAGCTTGGATAAGGAGATCAGTGCTGATAGAGATCTGAACTAAAGAGATGTACTGGCTGTTCGTTTCTCCATCGGCCAGGAAGGACGCGTTGAGGTTGGCATACCCATCAAGGACAGTAACTACCATGGCTTCCGGCGCTTTGCCGATACCTCAGATGCATGGCCTCCTGGCCAGGCGTCTGCGGATTCATATTGTTGGAGCATTCATCGTATCCCTGGGGGTTGCAGCTTTGTATAAGTTTGGTGTGGCTGAACCAAGAAAGAAGCATATGCAGATTTCTACAGAAATTATGATTCTATGAAAGATTTTGAGGAGATGAGGAAGGCTGGCATCTTTCAGAGTGCAAAGTGATTTTGGAACATAAAAGAATTTCTTTGGGTTGATTTACATAGAAGTTTGTCACTGACCTATGAATATGTAGACTGAGGAATAGTTTCTCTTGATAAATAAACCATCAACAAATACAAAAGAAAAAGAAGTTTAGAACACACACGCACAAACCAATCTTTCTCTTTTAACTGCATTTCTACTTTAACTAAAGTTGTATGAAAGAAATATAACTAAGTCCCTAAATTGCTAGAGTATGAGGAAAGCGTAGGATCACGTAGTCCTGTCATTTAGGCTTAGACATAATTAGTGATTTGTCTGAGGCCCCAGACAGGAGTTCCAGGCCTGGAATTTGAAGTTCCCGACTCCCTGATTGGTCACTGTTCTTTCCATTTTCTGTGCTGCTTCATGAAATCTGATTGCTCATATGTTAACTCTTGTACGTACACCATCAGAGAGAAAACCCTCTAATCCTTTGAATGATTACAATAAAAGTGATGGGAGGAAATTTCATGTTTCTTATTTGAGAGTTTTATGTGTTCGCTTGGTTAGTGTTGATGGCACTGGTGGTATTTATATATTCATTCATTCTTTATTCATTTATTCTGCAATGGCTATATACCAGACAATAGATTATAACATCTCAAGAGCAGGACCACGTCTTATTAATTTGTGTCCCCAAGTAGGTCCTCATGGATGAGTGAATAATTAAGTCATAGTCCTGCCCTCAGGGAATCCCCAGTCGGGTCTAGGAGACAGACAAGAAAATCAATGATAATAGTACAGCAAAGGCATATTTCTCAAGAGGTGACAGAGGCATGGGTAAAGGGAACCTAAATAAATCTCTGAGGCAGGAAGAGGGTCTGGAAAGACTTCAACAGGAGGTGGCCTCAAGTTCAGTTTGTTTGATTTTGTTCTTTAGGCAAGCTGTGAAAAAAGTACTTGGTCGTGCCAGATCTATTCCTTTGTTTCTTTCTATCTCTCTCTCCCTCCCCCTTCCTCTCTGTCTTTTCCTTTCTCTCTGTCTCTCTCTCTCTCTTTTCTTTCTTTCCTTTTCTTCTTGGAGGTCTTGCTAAGTTGCCCAAGCTTGAATTCAAACTCCTGGGTTTAAGCGCTCCTCCACCTCAGCCTAAACCTCAGCCTCCTGGGATTACAGGCGCACAACACTGTGCCTAGTTCCAAGTTTAGCTTTGAAGGGGCTTGCCAGGGGAGGAAAGAGAAAGGCTGCATGTCAAGCCAAAGAATGAATTTTTAGAGGCCCAGTGGGGTGAAAAACTGTGTTTAGAAAAGTGGGGACAAGAAGAAGAATAGGAAAAAGCCATGACGTAGTAGGAAATGAGGCTTGAGAAGCAACTATGGCCACATCAGTAAAGACCTCAATAATACGTTAAAGGATTTGAACTTAACCTAAGCCTGCTGATCGGGTGGGGAGCCACAGAAGAAGGGCAGGAAACAGGCTCAGGTGTGTACTTTGGCATGACCACCTGGCATTGAATTTAGGCCTTGGTGCCTGAGTGGAGAGGCACCTCTTGTCACCACAGCTGCAGATGACCAGGGCAGACTAAACCACACACAGAGATCCTTGTGCCTCCCTGCCCCATTCTCCCCGGATCTCCCTCCTCGCAGAGCCTTACTTAGCCTTTCCAGCCCCTTGCAGACTCCACACACCCACTTTCATTTTTCCTGTCCATCTTGTCCTCATGTTTACCCAGCCAAGGACTCATAACAAGTGGTTCTTTTTGTCTCCTGCTCAGTAAGGAATGATTTACTCCTATTTGGTAGTTGGTTATTAGGGGTTTATGGGACCCTCAGGTGGTGGAATGTACCAGACATGGCTTTTACCTCTACTTGTGGGATAAAAGGCAGTATTTTAGGAATTTCAGACAGTCAGGAGGTGGGAAGCTGCTGCCAAGGGTGGTGAGAGTGCCTCTCCATCTTTGCCTCTGGTCTGTAGCCTACCCCTCCAGTGAGTGTCCTCCCAATCTGTTCTCCCTTCTCTGCTGAAGACTTTCTTTCCCGCTTCCCAAATTTAGCCCCTCATTCTCTCCTTGGACTCCCATTTGCATTGTTTTCTGATGACCAGCTGAGGATTGACTTCCCTTCTGTGACATCTATCCTAGAATGGATGCAAACCTCCTCTGTTGGTTTTGCCTTACTAGATGTTTCTGATGACTAAGGGTGACATTGGAAGTGTATCCTCTTGGTTAATATAAGTAAGATACACATTTTATCATTAAGGGGCTGACTGAATATTTCTCTGTGTGACTTTGGAAGTAAAATGTCCTGTGAAAATCTCCCCTCTTTTTTATTGCTTAATTGTTTCCTTTTTTCTTTCCCTCTTTTTTTCTTATGGAAGAATTATTATAACAGTAAAGGAAACTAACAAAATTTTTCTCTAATTCCCACAACCATAAGTCATCAGTTGTTTTTACTTTTCCCTGTATTCCCTTCTAGTCCCTGCTTGTATGCAGTGATATTAACTAGATTCAGTTTTGAACTGCATTTCTTTTTTATGCCAAATGATCATAGTTGGAAGAAATGAGATAATAATGCCTTCTTATTTCGATTATTTCCTTTTAGGAAAGACACTGCTGATCCTGGAACATGGAGGATTGTCTTCATACCTCATCTGAGAATCTGTCCAAGTTGGTCAGCTGGGCCCACAGCCATGGGACCATTTGCAGCCTCATTCCAAACCTGAAACACTTGCTTTCGGAAGGTTCCCATGGGAACCTGACAGCAATGTGGGGCTGTAGTGCTGGCCATGCTTATCACTGGCCACTCACAGCTACTTGCAGAGCTGGGTCCCAAGAGAGAGTCTGTTTCCAGGATAACAGAAGTTTCAACTCTGATAGTCCCAGTATAATCGGGGTGCCTTCTGAGACACAGACTAGCCCTGTTGAAAGGTACCCTGGGAGACCAGTGAAAGCAAAGCTAGACTGTAACCGGACCAGAGACTCTTGCGATTTCTCCTATTGCAGTGAGCCCTCTGAACTGGATGAAGCTGTTGAAGAATATGAAGATGAGAACACCCTGTTTGACATGGTTTGTGAGTCCTCTGTTACAGATGAGGATAGTGACTTTGAACCCCAAAACCAAAGGCCTCAAAGCATTAGTCGCAAAAGGCCTGGAATAGTCCCGTCTTCCCTCCATTCAAGCTCCCAGGTGCAGATGGTAGATGAATGCAGCAATGATGTCATTATCAAGAAAATCAAACAAGAGATTCCTGAGGATTATTACATTGTGGCAAATGCAGAGCTGACAGGAGGGGTTGATGGACCAGCCCTGTCATTGACACAGATGGCAAAACCCAAGCCTCAGACTCACGCTGGTCCCTCCTGTGTCGGGTCTACTAAGCTGATTCCCCACGTGACATCTGCCATAAGCACGGAGCTAGACCCACACGGTATGTCTGCATCCCCCTCTGTGATCTCCAGACCAATCGTCCAGAAGACTGCTAGGGTATCTCTGGCTTCGCCAAACAGAGGACCCTCTGGTGCCCATGGCCAGCAGGTGGGCATGCAGATGCCTGTGAGCACATCCCACCCTAACAAACAAATCAGTATCCCTTTGTCTGCCCTGCAACTGCCTGGACAGGATGAGCATGTTGCTTCTGAAGAGTTCCTGTCCCATCTGCCCAGCCAGGTCTCCTCCTGTGAGGTAGCCCTTTCTCCCTCAGTTAACACAGAGCCAGAAGTGAGCTCCAGTCAGCAGCAGGCCCCAGTTGCTCCAACCATAACCACTGAGGCCACAGCACAGTGCATACCAGGTATGGCATGTGAGGCGACAGCAAGTCCCTCTTCCACGTGCTTCAAAGAATTCCGCGCCGTCAGCACTTCCCAAACCATTGGCTCAGTTTGCTAGAATTTACTCCTTTGTTAGTCTCAGAAAGATAGAAACAATGAAATATATTACATCCAGGTGATACTGTAAAGGAAATTCATCAGCATTGGGGCCATCCATCCAGTCGATGTACCTTAGGGCTGAGAGGACAGCTGTAAGATTGTGCCGTTGATATTGCATGTTTAGATTTAAAGTTGATATCTGACCGTCAGCTGAATTTTTATATAGTAAAGTTATTTCTGAAAGTTTTTAAAAGATGCTTTTCTGTCAGTACCAAGGTATTTAGTTGCTGTTTGAAGCCAGTATGATGTTGGGTAGGGCATATAATGACAACAGACCTAACGCTTTTCCATTATTATTTATTTGCCTGAGCCAACCTGGCATTGCTATATCCATTTTAGTTGCTGTGGTAGTTTAAATAAGTTTTTTTTTTTAAACAGTGAACATTTCTCAAAGAAGTATTTGACCTTTTCTCTTAAAATTTCAAAGAATCAGGTAACACGCATTTCTGGAATATGTGAGCCTAACTGGAATGGATTGAGAGGAGAGTGAAATAATTGTAGAAGGTCCCTGCACCTGTAATTCTCACATTCTAATGTTCTTTAATTCTGACGTTCATTCTGGGCTATCATTATATAAGGGGGATTTGGTCCCATGCTTTTGGGTTCATGATTCAAGTCTAATAGGCTAGAAGTAGAAACATTGACAAGGATGAACAGACATGCAGAGAATATAGAAAGCAGAAATCTGTGACACATTTTGGTTTCTTTCAGTCCTTCTCAAAAAAGTCATGTATTTTGGGAAAAACTTCCCAAAAGCCTGAGGCACCTGTGCTTTTACCCTGAAACTTCCCAGAATTAAGTTGCTCTACAAACATGTTTTTCCAATTTTAGTGTCAACTTTAGAATCCCCAAAGGAAACCTTCCATTTGTGATTTTTTAAATGATCATGGTATGATTCATAAAATATACACTGAAAATATTTATGTCCTGATTGAAAATTCCGCTTTTCAGTTTATCCATTTTTCTTTCTTTTTAAGTAACAGCTTTATTGAGATATAATTCACTTATCATAAAATTCACTCTTTTAAAGTATACAATTCAGTGAGTTTTGGTATATTCACAGAGTTATACAGCCATCACCATTATCTAATTGTAGAACATTTTTATCACCCCAGAAAGAAACCCCACACCCATTAGCAGTCACCCTTCCTCTCCCTCTAGTTCTTGGCAACCAGTAATCTACTTTCTGTCTCTATGGATTTGCCTATTCTGTATATTTCATATGAATGGAATCCTATATTACCTCCTTCTTCACTTAGCATGTTTTCAAGGTTAATCTATGTTGTAGCATTTCTTTCCTTTTCATTGCCAAGTAATATTTTATTGTATGAATATACAAGATTTTATTTTTCCTTTTATCAGTTGATGGGCATTTGGATTGTTTCCATCTTTTGGCTATTATGAATAATGCTGCTATGGACATTTGTGAGAAGTTTTTTTTTTTTTTTTTTTTTGAGACAGAGTCTCACTCTTTTGCCCGGGCTAGAGTGAGTGCCGTGACGTCAGCCTAGCTCACAGCAACCTCACACTCCTGGGCTCAAGCGATCCTCCTGCCTCAGCCTCCCAAGTAGCTGGGACTACAGGCATGCACCACCATGGCTGGCTAATTTTTTCTATATATTTTTAGTTGTCTGATTAATTTTTTTCTATTTTTAGTAGAGACAGGGTCTCGCTCTTGCTCAGACTGGTTTCGAACTCCTGAGCTCAAACAATCCGCCCGCCTCGGCCTCCCAAAGTGCTAGGATTACAGGCGTGAGCCACTGCGCCCGGCTGTGACAAGTTTTTATGTGGTCATGTATTTTATCTTGCTTGGGTAGCTACCTAGAAGTGGAATTGCTGGGTTCTATGGTAACTGTATGTTTAACTTTTTAAGGAGCTGCCAAACTGTTTTCCAAAGCAGCTCCACCATTTTACATTCTCACTACTAATGTATAAAGGTTCCTTTTTCTCCACATCTTCACCAACACTTGTTATTTTCCATGTTTAAAAAAATTGTAGGTATCCTATTGGGCGTGTAAAGCAGTATCTTGTGCTTTCGATTTGCATTGCCTTGATGACTGATGATATTGAACTTTTTTTCATGTGCTTTTTGGCCATGTGTGTATTTTCTTTTGAGAAATATCTATTTAAATACTTTTCCCATTTTTAAATTGAGTTGTCTTTTTATTGGCAAGTTGTAGGGGTTCTTTACGTATTCCAGATATAAGACCCTTACCAGATATGGTCGGCAAATATTTTCTTCCATGTCATTGGTTGTCTTTTTCTTTCTCTTTAAAAAAATATTTTTAAAAATTTTACTTTAATCATTGAATAATGACATGGTCTTTGATTAATCTTCACATCACTAGACAAAATGTTATCTTTATTAGCCTGGCGAAAGTCTTTATTCTAGGAAATCTAACTGTTGATACATGTAGGATATATGTAGTACCTTTTCACTTAAATAGTTGTGACTCTAGTTTCTTTGCTCCTCCCCCTGCCTTTATTTATTTATTTATGTTTTTATAATTAGGCTTACCCTGAGTTTTCTATATTTTCACTTCATTTATATTTGAGGGTAGAATTCAGAAATGTATTTTGCAAAGTGGTCCAGTATACCAGTTTGGTAAGACTATTATTTGTGTCACCTACCCTTCCACTAACTTACCCTGCAAAGCAAGATGCAAGACTTCCTTGTATCTGCCTAGTGGATAGTAAATGAGACACTGAAGCTCTTTCCTAAACCATATATGTCTTACCATATAATTATTTGGGGAAAGAAATTCAGCCTATTTGAAAGAGAAATAATTTTAATTGATTTACTATTGTGTATACTACATTCTCTTAGGGTTTTTTTTCTTCCTTCATGGGAATTGCATGTCTTGTAATAGCTATAAAAAGCGGGCATGGCCAAGGATAGCATGTAATATATACAGTCATAAACTGTGATTTGGCTTTACTCTCAGAAGAACTAGTTTGGCTTGGAGTTGAACCTTCAAAAAAAACAGTATGAAGAACTGGTAATAGGCATTTCCTAAGGACTGGTCCTCATGTTTTGATCCATTATTCTGTGGAAGGATATCATATTGCTGAGATGTCATTAGCTTTAGAAAAACACTGTTTGGACTAGAAACAGCAGTGGGACAAATAAAAATCTGATTGACATTTTTCTTTTGTGAGAAATATATAGAGTTACTGTAATTTACCTATGTTCTCTAGGACCCAACTAGATTCTGTGTTCTAAAGTTTTATTCATTTGTTTGTGTTTGCGTATTTATTTATAGTAGATAATCATTTTAAACATAGATTTTAAAAAATTTAAACTCTAACATGTGCAAATGTATATGAATGACTTTGTACAGATGGACCTTACACAGTTAATATGTAAAGCACACTTGAGACTAAGCAAAGAAGAAAGATTCTGAAAGAACTAGCTGAAAGCTAAATTAGGCTCTTTTGAAATGGATGCTATGTAAGCTCGAGTCTTTATTAGATCATTACAGAAGTACTGCGTATCTTTAAATAATATTTTTTAAATAATAATTTGACAAATGATTATTGAAGCTACCAGAAACAAAGAGAAATTGTTCTATTTTTGTTTAGTTTTACTAAGGCCATTTAAATTCTCTTCTTCTAGTGGAAAATCATCCTTATTTCTGTTCAGAACTGAACTCATAAAGTTATAAAATGTTAATCAAGGTATGGATAAAATCATTAATTTTCATGTCAACCCTGCCATAGTGCTCAATCCAAATCTTAGCAAACAATGAGTAAAGAGGACATATATTATTAGAAGAATTATTGACTACCTACCAGTAGCTTGAATTCCATTAATTTTTGAGATTTTTATGTAAATTTTCAGCATTTGTCATAATGAAATTTAAATCTTTATTGCATTGATTTGGATTTTTATGTGTATGTGTATATTTATTAAATACACTCACATACATACAGCTTTCTTTATGTTTTCGTACAAGGTTCCCTTTTATTAATCAACTCTTTTCCCAGAAGTTTTATGGTAGCAAGAAATATTTGCTTATCAGATTTGTAATATGTACATATTTCTTTTGAAAATATACATTTTTATCTTTTCATAATAGATTCATATGTGTTCTTTTTATATTAGAAATAATAACTCATAGTCTATCATTTGTGTTGGAAATACATTTCCCACTCTACCATTAGCTTTTAATTTTGTTGGTGACATTTTTTGAGATATGGATTTTCTTAATTTTTATGAAGACTGCAGCCTAAACTGCTGATTGCTTCCTCTTCCCCTTCTTTTATTTCAAGTCATACCTATTGCGTATCCAAAGCTTAGGCTGCTAGATTATATCCTATAGAAATAATTTATTTTTTCTGAGAATCATTTTTAAAACGACCCAGGGTTTAATAGGAGCATTGACTGTAATGGGAGCAGGGATATAGTCAATATGTGGCTTAGTCTTTTTTCTACTAAGCTTTTGGACAAGTCAGTTGCACTTCAATTTATCAAACCTTTTTTCAGGATCAACTGTATGACAAGCACTGTGCTGGTTGGTGAAGATACAAAGATGAATGTCAAATCCCCTGCCCTCAGGATAGCATTTTTAGAGAACAAGGCAGAGAAACCAACAACTTCAACTTCAAGTGTATAGAAAAGGGTGTATAAAATATAGTGGAACATATATGAAGAACAGTTGAATCAGTCTCAGGGAACACATGGAAAGGTATTTCAGGTAGATGGAACAACACGAGCAGAGACATTAGGGCATGAACATACTCAGAATGTTTAGGGAAGCAAGGAGTCGAGTGTGGCTTGAGAGTAAATTTCGACAGAGCCAGGGGAGTTGCTACTGGAAAGATTGGCTGGAGCTGCCTGTGATAAGTCTCTGCATGTGATATCACAAATATCCTGCGTGGGGAGCAGAGAGACACAGTTCATTATCTTAGAAGATCACACTAACAGCACTGGGATAGAGGCTGGGACACAAGAGCTGTATTATAAGGTATTACAGTAGTCCAATTGGGTGGTGGCAGTATGTGCTCACATGAGTCAACAGTGAAAGTACCAGAGAGGAGACAGGGAGATGTTTCAGGAGTTAAAGTACCAGAACTTGATGGCCTCTGGGTGTTACCATCCCTGTGTTCCCTATCCAAAGGCACAGCACTGTTTTAGGTTACACCAAAAAGTCTTCAGGGCACAAAGATCCATAGTTCAGTCATAATGTGTAGTCCTCTATGTGTAGGATAAGCTAGTGGGAAGAGTTCTGAAGCATGCCGTGATCATTCATTCATCCATTCATTGAACAAATATCCGTTGGAAGCCTACAGAGTAAAGTGCCAGCTTCAGATTTAGTACTTCAGCTACAGCAACAAACAAGGCAAAAACACAGTTTCTGTTCTCATGCTGACTATACTCTAATGGGAGAGAGACACTCTTGCCCTCTCAAGATATCCCAAATTTAAAAAGCAAAACTGTGTTTCAGATATTCCCTGAACTGAGATGCTGTTAATCGAACTGTGAATGACTTTGTAAGACTAAATTATTTGCCTTTAGTTAACACATTTATTAAGACTGTTCCTATGATGATATATGACTAACAGTGGTTAAATGAACAATTAAGCCACTATGATAAATGAAAGACACGTCTTTCTTAGATGGAAATTAAAAGTGTAGAGGCTGTAGGCAACCCATTCCACATCATAATTTATTTGAAACACTTTCTACTCAGCTAAAAATAGCAAACCTAGTTATGTAAAAATTGTATATTGCTTATTTTTTCAGACTAGTTACCTTTAAGAATTAAAAATATAATTGTTTACTAGTTTTCTGAAAGACAAAAGTAGAAAATCAGGTTAATTGCTTTATGTTGTATAAATGCACAGTTTTCTGAGAAAATATGTCTTAACAGCTATTTTTCTAGTGCTTGCACATCGTTTTTTAGTATCATTGTCTTAGAATTTCACAAAAATCTTCCCAACTGGCTTTTTATTTCTTTAAGGGCATTTTCATATTATACTCATGAAGTAAAAACTCTGTTATTTAGATGTATTTAAAGTTCACCTGTGTATGATTGAGACTTCCCAATATGCAAAATGTACCCAAATACAGTAAACTAGCAAATGCTATAAATCTTAGAGCATAATTTTCTTTCACTGAATTTGGATTTGACTAAGACTGCTAGGAGGCCAGGAACCACTTTACAACTGAGGAAGCATTGACCTTGGTTTTCTAGATTGGTATCCATTCCTTGTGGTCTGAAAAGATGAAATAATGTACCACTTCAGGGCAGACAAGTCAATGTTGGAGCACTGAAGCCGTAGCTCTAGCATCCCATGAATTCAAATGTCATTCCTATATCTGTTTTCATTAGAGAAGCAACAGCTATCGCCGCCTCACAGGTGGAACTGCCTGGCCATCTTAGGTCTCCACACAGATAGGCACTGAGTGCAGGTGATCCACTTCAGTTTTGGTCCAGCAATAACTTCTTTTTCAATCTAGGTCTCATTTACGTAACTAATGGCTTGTTTTCCCAAAAGCATGTCTTAGAACCAGAAGTATTTATAGAACATAGCAAAAATGAAAAATTATGCTTCTATGGCTCCAAGGCAATTTTAAACTTTATTTTGGATGAGAACAGTGACCAGATTTACAATGAAGTAAATCTGATTTAATGCACCTTAGTTATTAGTTTGTTGATTGTTATGGTACACATGTCAGTCTGCTTCTTCAATGGTGCCTTAAAGTCTATAGGATTGCTTTCTTAGACCAAGAAAAACATTTTTACGGTCTTTTTCAGTTTTCTTTATTTTTATCAAGGCAATACATGTATGTGGCAATCAATAAAATAATATTGCTGAATAGTAACAATCTTTCACCTTAGCTTTCATCACACCATAATCCTAGTTCTTCAAAGGAAACTTCTTTTGAGCCTTTTTTTTTTTTTTTTGAGACAGAGTCTTACTCTGTTGTTGGGGCCAGAGTGCAATGACAACATCTTAAAGTTCACAGCAACCTCAAACTCCTAGGCTCAAGTGATCCTGCCGCCTGAGCCTCCAGAGTAGCTGGACTACAGATGGGCACCACCATGCCCAGCTAATGTTTCTGTTTTTAGTAGAGACGGGGTCTTGCTCTTGCTCAGGCTGGTCTCAAACTCCTAAGCTCAGGTGATCCTCCTGCCTCGGCCTCCCAAAGTGCTGGGATCACAGGCGTGAGCCACCGTGCCCGTCCGAATCTTTTTATTTTTATTCCATCCAAAATTATGAACAAATTGCATATATCTCTGTTTCTTGATTTATCAACTTCATAAAATATCCATAGCCTCTTTGATGTGAAAGATGAGGACTTGCTTTCACTAACCTTCCAATTTGATTATTAGGTTATTAAAATATACAAGTAACGAATAGAAAAATTAAAAATAATGAAAGAGGAAATAAATATACTTCTTCCATCTAAGGATAAGGCTGTTAGTGTCCCTGTTCTTTCCTCCTCCCTTCTTACCATCATGTTATTTTCACAAGTTTGTCAGTATTTTCATTCTTTCTTGCGGCCATAACTAAGTCTTTTCTGCTTTATCTATAGGTTGATTCTAAATATTCAGAACCTGTAAACTGCCTTTTATGTTATCCTTGGCAGTGTAAACATTGTTCGTAGCTATTGCTTTTCTTTCCATCCTGTTGAGTTTCACATCATCTGGCACACAGAGGAGAATGTTCCTAAGGGTTGTTGGGTAGATAAATGGCTTAATCCATGCAAAGGGCTTAGAGTAATACCTAGTACAGAGAGTAGCTAGTACAGAGAGTAAGTCTTCAATAAGCCTGTCCACGCATTATTATTAGTACTATATTTCATTGCATCTGAAATGTCATTGATTGTAAGATGTAAAATTATTTTATGTTCCTCAAAGAATAAAAAAGCATGTTATCAATTAAACTATAATCCCCAGGAATTACGAGACAAATTTCAGAGTTATTAAAACATGAAGAAGGACATCTTAGAATCATTGGAATATGAGATTCTTGTTTTTGTTATTTTATGTGTTTGTGTGTGTTTTCCTAAATTTTCGGTAGCCTTTCTTGACAAAAGAGCAATGTGCCATCATCATATCTGTTTGCCACCCTCCACCTCCCAGATTCCCATTTTGGGCCTTCAGTCTTCCTGCTGTACTTTTAACTATTAATAGTTGATCTGCCTAAGCCTGAAGTAATCTCCTGCTCTGAGTTTGTCCTCAGTAGTGTCCACTGTTCTCTGAATTTCATGTTTCCCTCTTTTTCCATCTCATTTTACTGGAATCCATCAAATAATTTCCCAAGAATGGATAGATAGGAAGTAAACTTTTGAGTCCTTAAATTGCTGGAAATTCCTTTCCTCTAATGTGATTGAAAAAGATTTTCGCCCAGTACTTGCTCCTTTACAAGGATTATAGCTATAATAATCGCCCAAATCTCTGTGAAAATTTTAATTAGAAGAATTTTTTTTAAAAGCTGTCTTCTGTTTATGAATTATCTTTTCTTTCAGTTTTTCTGTTCCCCTTTCCTCATTTTTCTCTTTGAATCTGCCAGTTTTCTTCTGATGCCTTGTCTACTTGTTTGTTCGCATTTAAGAATGCAGGACAGAAGTGTGGTGCAGGTTTCTGCTGCAATTGTGTAAATAGGTTTGCGAATCCCTAGGCCTTTTCCGTGAATGAAAAGTTGGGTGGGATGTGGTGACTGGCAGGGCTCCCTCCAAAGACAGGTCTCAGACCGCAGCACCCAAGTTAAAGGTCTTGGCTTTCCTACATGATAGGCTCCATTTCTTTAGCAAAGTTTTGTCTGATTTTCTTTTTTTTTTTTTCCTGGAAGGGAGTCAGGGTGGGACGGTTGGGAGGTTAGGGAGGCACTGACTGGTACAGCTGTTATAAATCTTTCATTAATCCCCCAGGTTCAGCTCCATTTCTTACTACCATCCTCTCTTTCCAGCTATCCTTAAACCCAGAGCCTCTCCAAGGTTCCCACAGACCGATTGGCTCTGCCTCCACCATAGTACAGCCCCTGCATGGTGTGACTTCAGCACCCATTGTTATCACCTGGGGGCTTATAAAAAATGCAAACTTTCAGCCACCCCACCTGCTGAACCAAAGTATGCATTTTAATGAGGTACCTGAGTGATTTTATTCACTTTAAGATTTGAGAACTGAGTTCAAGTCCATTAGCTCTCCATCCTCCAAAGCTTTGTTAAAATCCCTTGTTAAAGTCAGGTGATGATGACTCCTGCCCTGACTGACCCACCCAACTCCAAACACCATCCTTTAGCCTCTGGCTAAAAACTGGAGCCCTCACAAAGTTTCTGGACAGTAAGTACTTGGGGGCATTCATCCCAACCACATCTTCCAGAATTCAGTATTTCATCCCAATGAATAAATTTGAGACATTCAAGTGAGAGGAACATGTAAGAACTCTGCTCTGTTACTGCTGGTGGTGGTAGGAAAAGAAGGACTGTAACTCCTGAACAAAAGCTGAATGCATTGAAGTGCTGGATTTGCTTGGTGATGGTTTAGCTTTTATAGCTGTATGCTTAAAGCAATAAAAAAAAAACTTTAATATTGGAATTCATATAGGAAGGAATAATTATGTTATTATTTATCTAAAACTCTACAACTTTAACCCCTCTTTTTATTTCTTATTGAAGCTTTTTTTTTTTTTTCCAAGACAAGATCTTGCTCTGTCATGCAGGCTAAAGTGCAGTGTCATCATAGCTCATTGTAGCCTCAAACTCCTGGGCTCAAGTGATCCTCCTGCCTCGGCCTCCCAAAGTGCTGGGATTACTGGTGTGAGCCACCACGCCTAGCCACATTTCTCTTTTAATTCAGTATTTAATGAGTGGATTTTTTAAAGAATACAACTGTCATGTTAGATTACATATCATTCTTAAGAAGCAGTATAGTATAGTATAGTAAAGAAGTTACTCATGTGGACTTTAGAGTCAGACTACCTGGGTTTAACTTTGTACCCATGTGACTTTGGACAAATTACTTAACCTTCTGGTTCTTGGTTTCATCATCTATGGAAATAAGGAAAATGATAGTATGGTTGAATAGGGCTATTGTGAGGAATAGTGAGTTAATAAAGGTAAAGCACTTAAAGAGAAGTGCCTGGTATATAGTGAGTGATCAATAACTGTTAGCTGTTGATACCATAAGCTAAAAGTACTTTGATAACAGTGTATACTGGGAATTGTAGTTTTCATTTGTTACCCTGGTTTAGCATGCAAAAATAAGGCAGTAAGAAGACACCTTAGTAGAAGAAGGTAATAGAAGCCTGGGTAAAATGTGCCAAAACCTAGAAAATTCCCTGTGATAACAGTTGATTGGATCTGAGTAGCAGCTACGCTCTGAAATGGGGCATGTTCTTTTCAGGTAATGGAACAGTGTAATATGTAGTAGTTAGAATGAGATACATCTATATGTATTCAAATAGACTTGTGTCCAAAAACTGACAGAAATATGTGTATCATAAAAAAATCTGTGTATTTTAATACACATAGAAAAAAGTTGGCAAGGATACATACTAAATGGTTTGTGGTAGTTACTCCTGAAGCATGGGAGTTGAGGAAAAAGTTTGGAAGCGGGGTGATAGGGACAACTTTCAACTTTTTATTCTGTATACTTTTTGGTTTTAATTTTTATAATAGGTATTACTTTTTAAAATGAAAAATAACAGGCCAGGCATGGTGGCTCATGCCTGTAATCCTAGCACTCTGGGAGGCCAAGGCAGGAGGATTGCTTGAGGTCAGGAGACCAGCTGAGCAAGAATGAGACCCCATCTCTACTAAAAATAGAAAAAATTAGCCGGGCATGGTGGCGCATGCCTGTAGTCCCAGCTACTCGGGAGGCCGAGGCAGGAGAATTGCCTGAACCCAGGAGTTTGAGGTTGCTGTGAGCTAGGCTGATGCCACGGCACAGAGCGTGACTCTGTCTCAAAAAAAGCAAACAAAAAAATTAAAAATAATTTTTTTTAAGCGACAGAAAGCAAAAGGGCTCACACATCCCTTATTTGTATCAGTCACTGTTATTGTCAGGGTTCCAACACTGCCTCTGTGGTAGTATTAAACTGCAGGATCTGAGTGGACGTCAGTAACTCCACTGACTATGAAGTTCATACAGTTTGGCCCATAACCAGTTCCCAGCCACAAACACAAAGGCCAAGGAGAGATCAACAAAAGCTGAAAATTGTCTTATACGAGGCGATAGCCGTAACAGTTTTTGGACCTAATGCCCACCTTTTTTTTTGCTTAGGTTATTAGTCTAAGAACGGACAAAATTTGAACGGAATGTTCTATAATTTGGGTGGATAGATAGTTATGTGTCTGACCAGGGGTGAAGGAGTGGAGTGGGACTATATTTGTAGTTAGTAAGTTAAACAAGTTGTTGAGAACCAGCACTGGGCAGAAATTGAGGCCTTCCCTCAAGCACCAGCTTCAAGGGAGACTTGTAAATATAGAATAGCTGGGAAGTTCTGGTATATAGAAAGAACAGATTTTGGTGGACAGCCAGCAATTTCTGCCACAATTTTTCTAATATGTTGAGATATAATCCACATGCTATAAAATTCACCCTTTTAAAATATACAATTCAGTGGTTGCCGGTATATTCACAGGACTGTGGTGCCTTCACCGCTGAGTAATTCCTGAACATTTCGTTACTCCATTGCCTCCCCTCGCCTTTCACCCTCTGCCCCTGGGAGCCACTAATCTACTTTTTTGTGTCTATGGATTTGCCTATTCTAGACGTTTCATATAAATGGAATCGTGTAATATGTGGTCTTTTGTGTCTGATTTCTTTCATTTAGCATAACGTTTTAAGATCTATCCATGTTATGGTATGTAATATCAGAACTTTGTTCCTTTCTATGGCTGAATAATATTCCATTGTATAGCTATACCACATTTTGTTTACCCATTCATCAGTTGATGGACTTTTGGGTTGTTTCTATGCTGTTATGAATAATGCTCTGCCGTGAACATTCTTGTACAAGCTTTCGTGTGGACTTATGTTTTCAGTTCTCTTGGATGTATACCTGGGAGGGAAGTTGCTAGGTCATATGGTAAGTGTTCAACCTTTTGAGAAACTGCCAAATTGTTTTCCTAAGTGGCTGTGCCAGTTTACATTCCCACCAGCAATGTTATGTGGGTCCAGTTTCTCCACATCCTTGCCAACACGTTACACTCTGACTTTCGATTATAGCCATCCTAGTGGTTGTGAAGTGATATCCCATTGTGGTTTCAATTTGTATTTCTCAGATGACTAACAGTCTTGAACATCTTTTCATGTTTCTGCCACTTTTAATATAAGAATTTTAAAACATTAGATAGGCCGGGTGCGGTGGCTCACGCCTGTAATCCTAGCACTCTGGGAGCCTTAGGTGGGTGGATCGCTCAAGGTCAGGAGTTCGAGGCCAGCCTGAGCAAGAGCGAGACCCCGTTTCTACCAAAAAAAAAATAGAAAGAAATGATCTGGGCAACTAAATATATATATATATATAAAAAAATTAGCCGGGCATGGTGGTGCATGCCTGTAGTCCCAGCTACTCGGGAGGCTGAGGCAGAAGGATTGCTTGAGCCCAGGAGTTTGAGGTTGCTGTGAGCTAGGCTGACGCCACGGTACTCTAGCCTGGGCAAGAGACAAAAAAAAAGGTCATTGGCTTGTACACTTACAGCAGATGGATTGTATGAGTATTATGCCTCAAGAAAGCTAGTCAAGAAAAGAAAGCTAGGAGATAAACATTATTAGCCCTTTGCCCTTAAAAAATGCATAGTAGGCCGGGAGTGGTGGCTCATGCCTGTAATCCCAGCACTCTGGGAGGCCTTGGTGGGAGGATTGCTCGAAGTCAGGAGTTCAAGATCAGCCTGAGCAAGAGCAAGAACCCTGTCTCTACTAAAAATAGAAAGAAATTATCTGGACAACTAAAAATATATAGAAAAAATTAGCCGGGCATGGTGGTGTATTCCTGTAGTCCCAGCTACTCTGGAGGTTGAGGCAGGAGGATCGCTTGAGCCCAGGAGTTTGAGGTTGCTGTGAGCTAGGATGCCACCACGGCACTCTAGCCCGGGCAACAGAGTGAGACTCTGTCTCAAAAAAAAAATAAAAAAATATATAAATAAGTAAAATACTTTATTAAAAGGAAAATTTATAGTAAATTTCTGGAATTCAATGCCAGGTTTGTTTGCCTCCAAAGCTCATGCTCAGGTTCTTTACTTTGGGAAATAAAAAAATAAAAAAACCAACATAAGGTAGAGACATTCTATGACTCCAGTTTGTTTTCTACTTAGTAGCCAAGAATTGGCTTAGAGGATTGAGGTGACAAGTAAGGGAGCAGGGCCTGGACCCCAGAAACAGTCATCCCCAGGGAAGGGGCTGGACACTCGCAGCCCTGCCTTCCCTATGTGTGGTGGGGACATCCCCGTCACTGCTGAGCTGTCTCTGCACATTGTCCTTTCAGCCGCTCTCTTCTCTCTATACCTACACGCACACACACATAACATACATAAAGCCATATTTTGAGCACCTGTCAAGTCCTAAACCTTGCACTCAGTCATACAGACATCATTTCCGCGCGTCACAGTGACACTACAAAGTGAGGATTGTCACCTCCATTTTGCAGAGGAGACAACGGAGGCTCAGGCAGATGAAGTGGCTTGCCCATGTGCACGCTGCTATGTACAGGTGTGACTTTAAACACAGCTGGGCGTTCCAAAGCCTCCGTCCTTCCCAGTACTCCAAGCTGCCCTGAATGTCCCCTCCACTCCTGTCGGTCTCTGTCTACCTCCTTCTGTCTCTGTCTTCCCAGCTCCCTCTTCTGTCTGTCTGTCTTTGTCTCCCTTTGCTCGCCTCTGTCTCTCAGCCTCTCTGTCTCTCCCTCTGTGTCTCTGTCTCTGGCTCATTTATTTTTTAATAACCACAATAATGAGAAAAGCTCCTTCCCGACCCTCCTGGGGAGGGAGACAAAAGGAGGGGAGCCGGGGAAGAAGGGGAGGGATAACCTCCCCCCTTGCTCCTGAGAAATTTAATAAAAGGGCCTGAGAAAGTGTTGGGCTCCAGGGCTGGCCAGTACCCTGGGAAAGGGGGCAGCCCCTCCCCCAGCACAGACAGGGCTCTGCACGGGCCTGGGGTCAGGCCCCCCTTCTCCAGCTCACAGGCTTTATCTCTCCCCTCCCTGCTGGTGGGAGCAGTTCCCCCAGCTAATCCGCCCCTGAATATGGTCCATACCAGACTCCCTCCCCTTGACCGAGACCTGCGACTTTCCCAGGAGAGCAGCTCAGAGCTCAGAGGGGAGAATCAATCACAGAACTGCGGCCCCTGGGCTCACAGGAGGTCGGGCAGTGCAGCCCCCAGCCTCTGTGTATCCAGCCCCCAACCAGCACCAGTGTGGAGGAGGCTGGGCCTGCCCACCACCTTCCCTGCCTGCAAGGTGCCCGATGCCAAAGTGCTCCGTTGGCCCTGGTGGGAGAGAGCCAGCCCTCCTGCCTCTGCCTCCTTGGGGGTCAGCTCTGGCCAAGAGGGAGAGAGCGGGTCATGCATCTCTCTCCCTCCAGGGTGGCTCCCTCAGGCAGGGGCTTAGCAGGTCAGAGTGGAAGAACACCCTGGTCCACCCTCGGGGAGAACCAAGGGGGCATCTCAGGGGGCAGGGAAAGGAAGCCCAGCTGCTGCAGAGCGGCTGAAAGGGCCCACAGAGAGGAGCAGTGGGGCTGCTGAGGTGCAGCCAATTCTTCGCACAGGACATCGAGGCCAAGTTCCACGGTGCAGGTGGCCCATCCAGCTCTCCACCCAGGAATGCGCTCCCGGCTCCTGTCTGCCCAGAGAGGCTGTGGGCCCTGCGGCTGCCCAGGCACAGTCATCCTGCTGCTCCCAGGTGTCTGGACAGCCTTTCCCATGGCGGGAAACCACACTCTGGCAGAGCCGACAGCGTCTGCCACCTGACCGGGAACCAGAGAGAGGGCCTGGGGCCTGAGACTGAGCACGCACGCACATGCTCCTTTGCTGCACCCCACACTCCACCCGGCCTGGGGCTGCAGCCCAGGGACACCAGGAGAGTAATAACAGCCCGTTCTTTGGAGGGCTTGCAAAGCGCCAGGCACTGTGCTAATGCATTATCCCACTAGACCCGCAAGCAGTGCCATGTGCCATTTGCACTTTAAAGATGAGAAAATCAGAGGTACAGAGAAGCGAGGTTACTCATCCAAGGTTACAGCCAATCCGTAAGAGAGCCGCAACTCAGACTGGGCATCAAATGGAGCTGACTCCAGGGCTTGTCCAGAGACAACAAGACACCCTTCCTGTCTCAAGAAGGACAAGAGGAAGTGAAGCACGGCTGGGCTTCTGGGGTCGGGGGCAGGCACAACAGTGGGAGCCAAGGGACAGAGGGTTCCCGAGATGGCCTGAGCCAGAACTCAGCCCCACCTTGTTAATATGGGAAGGCAGGGCGGTGAGCGCACAAGCACTGCCGACAGAGCCTGGCTGCTGACAGCCTCTGCTCAGACCAACTGCCTGCCCGCCCAGGGTGCCCAGTGGGCAGCCAGAGACAGCCCACACTCCTGGGCCCCCCTTGCCTGGTGCCACAGGCAGAGGAAGTGAGAAGGGGCCAAGAGGTGGAAGAGGGGGACAAACACACCTGCAGCTCTCAGCCTGATTCTGCTCCATGCCAGGGCCTGCATGGGGCATTGTGGGGGTTATTAGTCGAGGCCAGCTGGGCAGCCTTGAGAAGCCAATGACCTGGCATCCTAGAACCTTCTCAGCTGTGGCCATGGGAAGTGGAATACCCTGCCCTGTAGGGGAGGCAGGCCTTCCCTGGAGTCTGAGCTTCCAAAGGCCCCTCACCTATGCTGTAGGACAGTGCAGAGAGGGAGGGTCTGGCTACTTCCTTTTCTAACTCTGCAGGAAGAATAGACAGCAAAGGCCGGAAAAGTAAGACATCTCCCAAATACTTCACCCCTTGAAGACCTTGTTCAAAGGCACCAAGGAAGATCCTTCCTGGTTCTCACAGATTATTTTGATCCTCTAATCCTTCAAGATAGGAATTATAATCTCCATTTTTAAAAGGACCTGAGGCCCAGAGAGGTAAAGAGCTTTGCCTGAAGACACTCAGCCAGTAAAGAGCATCGTACAGAAGCTGCGACTCCCGGCTCCTTGCCCGATGTGTGGAGACCCCCGGTATATGCTGGAGTTGGAGAACTTGGGGGCAGCCAAACTGGTCCTGAACCCTTCTCTCCCCAGTGGGCAGCTGCAGGTGGACAGGCACAGCTCCCACCTTGAGTTCGGCACCAGCCCCATGGTAGCTGGTGGGCAAGCAGAGGCTCTTGGAACACGTGTTTCCACTTTCACTGGCGCTGGGAACTAATAGCAGAAAGACCTGTGAAGCTGCTAATGGGATAATGGAGAAAGTATTTATTTATTTTTCGAAGGAGGCCCGTGAGGATCTGGGGCAGGCCCAGTGTGAGGCTGTGGCGGCGGGAGGTCAGCCCACCGTTAACAGGGATTAAGCAGACACCGCGGAATGAGGGGGCTTCCGGAGCGGGGGCTGCAGGCAGGCGCGGCCTGGTGCTCTCCATGCCTGCTCCCCTAGAGACAGCAAGGTTGGACCCGAGGACCGAGAACTCTAGGTAGGGGCTTCATGCGCAGTGCTTTCCTCCACATCTGCTTCCTGCTGCCCCGTCCGAGGTACAGGCCCCCGGGGGTCATCATATCATCCCTTGCCCACAGGCAGTGTCCCCAACAGCTTCCCGAGGAAGTTCTGGGCAGCCGCCCCCTAGCGTGCGCAGCGTCCAGAGCAGGGAGGGCCGTATCGCTCCCTCAGCTGGAGCCAGGACCATCCCAGGGAGCTGGTTCTATTGCTACTTGAGAAGAGTCTTCCTCGGGAGCAAGGCGCAATGCGCCCGCCCTCCTTTGTGCCCTATTGAACTAGTCGTCAGCATCTTTCCAGACATCACTGCCCTTCACCTCCCAGCCCAAGCCCACCTGGGAGCCCCCAGTGAGCCTGAGGGCAAGAAGTCCCTTCAAGATGGTGCAGTTCAGCAGCTTTCAGGCAGTGGGTGTGGCAGAGGTGCTCAGAGGCACAGGGGAGCCTGGGCAGGGGGTACCCCCAGGTCCCCCACTCCAACCAGAGCCGTGCTGCCTTGTTTCACATATTGACCTTCTACCTCACATTTCTCTCCAAAATACTAAGGTGCCTACTTCTTTTTTAAAAAATAATAAGCATTTAAAAATCCTTACTCTCCCCCACACCCACGTTATGCAGGTGAAATAGCTCAGGACTCAGAAGGGACTTGTCCAGGTCACACAAACCTGGAACTTGACTGCAGTTCACCAGCCTTCTGGTCCAGAACTGGTCCCACTACCCTCTGCTACAGTAACCAGCCTGACTTCGGGAAAACCAGAGAGGCTAGAAACAGCCCTTTAGGGAGTAGAGAGGTGGGAAGAAGGGTTTGGGCTGATGTTCCCAGAGCCCTTGGGAAGTATTTCATCTCTCTGGGCCCAGCACAAAGCCCGTATTGTGGAAGAGGTGGCATTGAACATTGGGGTGAGGGTGGCGAGGATGGCAGGAACCCATCTGCAGTCGGGTTGGGGCACCCCAGCCTTTGGGGCTGACCTGGACTGCAGATGGGGCCCTTCCTTCCTGCAGATCAGCCCGCTGCTGGAGGCCCCTTCTTTCTGGCCTACCCAATGGCGAGTAGTCCTGGCCCAGGTTCCAGGGTCCTCTGTCTGTCCAAGCCAGCCTGGCTGCCTTCTCTCCACCCACCCAGGAAGGCTAAGGGTCTGGAAACTTCCACCCTGACTCTGCTTCTGTTGCTGCACCTGGTAGGTATTCTAGGATTCCTGATACCCCACGTCATGCACCCAGCTGGCACCCCCCATGCCCCGGGGAGGCCTGGCTGTCCAGGGCTTGAGAGCTCACCCTTCTTGGTTGTCAATGCCTCTCCACTAGGAAAGCTCTTAAGATTTGGGTCAGACACAGGCCTGCTTTGCCAAGCCCTGTTCACCACAACTACATTCCATTTCCTCAGGAACATGTGCTTGACACTTGTCATCATTTCCAACCTGCGCCCACCACAGCTCACTCTCCTATTCTGGTCCCTCGCGCAGTCTCTTCCTTGGGGAAGCAAGTGGAGGACACCCCTCTACCTCCATGCTGCCTGGCTCTGGGACAGCAGGCTTAGTTATTCCTGGAGATTTAGACAAATACTGCGAAGAACTTCCTGACCAACAGGGGCTTGGAAACTGGAACAGGAGTTCGAGGAAGACAGCGAGATAGTTGGTCCTGGAGACATGCTGTGGGGAGGGTCCCTGAGGGGCTGTCCAAGGTGGAGGTCGGAGCCCCAGTCCTGAGCCTGGCCAGAGTCCATGCTTCACCCCTTTGCTTGATAGATATTTGTCGAGCATCTCCTCAGTGCCAGGCATTGACTGGGTTCTGGAGAAGAGCAGGGAGCAAGAGAGACAGTGCCTATCCATCCTAGATCACCAATGAATAACCAGAAACTTCAAGATAGTGCATTGTGCTGTGATAGACAAAAAATCAGGTCAGGACATCTGACCCAGTCTAGAGGAGACTTGAGGAAGACTTCTGAAGGAAGAGTCTCAGCTAGAGCTGGAAAAAGGGGGAAGATGGTAAACAGAAGAAGAGCTAGATCCTGGTGTCCCATTGAGGCACACCCAGAAGCTCAGCTGGGGTGGCATCAATGAGCTTTTTTCCTTTCATTGGGATTTCTCAGGAATGGATTTCTCCCCAGTGAAGAGAAAAATAAAATTAACTGGTCACATGAATAACCAGCACCCTGGGTAGACGTCCCTCTTAGCTTGACATGTCTAGTCCAGTGTTCGGCACAAAGCAGGACCTCAATAGACATGTGTTAAAGGGATGAGGTATTTGGTCAATCTGGAACTCAGTCCTCCCACTAGCCTTCTTTCTCCTCCAAACCTGCAATCTGTCTCAGCTTAGAGCCCTGCCTGGAGAGGATTAGCCTCCAAACCATCCCGAGTAATGTATTTACCAGGCCTCACTCCCAAGGCTGTGTCCTGCGAAGAAGTAAAAACAGCGATAGCTAACACGTTCTGCGTGCTCACCATGGGCCGGGCGAGGTTCTCATCTCTTTACACATGTGGCCCCGTTGAACCCTCATAACCAACACAGGAAGTGCGCACTGCCATGATCCCTTTTGAAAGGTGAGGACGTGGGAAGAGAAGTTAGGTGCTCACCCAAGGTCACACAGCCGGTACCTGGACAATGGAAAGAATCACTTTGTGTGTATCTACGGGGTGTCAAGCATAGTTGAGGCCTTTAATTCTTAGACTAATTAAGAGAAGCAAGCATCAATCATCTCCACAAAGTTAAGTAACTTGCTCAACCTGAAAGTTGTCCTCTGGAATTCGGCTCCCAATACAGTGCTCTCTTGCTCTCTCCTCCCTGCACCCCTTAAGTTCCCCAGGACTCTTCCCGAACTAGGGTGCAAATAGCTGTACCCTGGCGAGCTCTGGGAGGGAACCAGCTCCGGGAGGCGAGCTGGCCCGGTGACTTGCCAGCAGGATTTATGTCCTGTCCAGGGCAGACAGTTTGGCTGCTGTATGAAAGGCTGAGCAGAGCTCCAAGATGGAACTTATTTCCATTAAACGATCACAAATGTCAGGCAGCACGGCCTGGGAGCTCCTTGCGCACGCACCCAGCCGGCGGGGGGCCAGGCCGCCCATAAGGAGCATGCCCGCTGACCTCATAGTTACTCCTAATGCAATTAGAGCCCACTAGGAGACAGAAGGTTCCAGTGCAAAGCCTGAGCAATGTGCTCTCCAGGGGACACGGCGGCCCCTCCCGCCTGAGAGATGGCGCTGGGACAGAGGGTGTTGTTCTAATGAATTGAATGAGATCCGTTCCAATGCAGATGGATGAAGAAATTACCTGCAGATGTGACTATACACAACGATTGTGACTGTCCAGCCTGTCACGCAGGCTTGGGGAGCCAGGGCTTCTTGGAATAGGGTTCACTCCACGCAGCCCCCAGCCTCTGGGGAAGGCAGACTTGTGCCAGCCTGGGCAGATGAGTGATTGCTGCTTCTCTTGCGCCTCCCAGCTATCAGTGCTTCTTGGGCTTGTGTTGTCCAGAGGCCCGGCTGGCAGGGTGGGACTCCCCAGGGGTCCTGGCTAATGGCCTGGAGAGGGCTTCTGCAGGGGCACCCGGGAAGCAAGCTGCCAGGGTCCTCTGTGCCCACTCTAGAGAGGCCGAGTCCTCTTCCACGTGCACTGCAAAGCCCCCTCCCTGGGTCTTTGAATCCCTATGCATTTCTGGATTGTATAAAACCAGATAACACAGTTTTTAAAAAGACACCTATAGCGCTAGTTCCCACATTGGAGACGCGGGATCCACGAGAACATTGATTCATTGATTCATTCATTCCAGCAACCATGAGGCTCCAAACTCTGTATCTGGCTAGGACAGAGCAGAGGATCAAACCTGGCCCATATCCTGGTGGAGCCCACAGTCCAGGGAAAGGAGATGGACATATAAATAGCCAGTTAGCACAAAGTGGGATGGGCTGTTATACTGGACTACGTGGGACAGCGAGTCCTCACTGCACGCCGTGAAAGGTTCTTGGAAACCACAATTTCAGGCGAAGTGATGAACACCAAGTCCCGGAATAATGTTTTGTTTCATTCAATGTTGATGAGAAAAAACATTGGTTATGTCATACATTGTTTCATTTAAAGGTGCAATTCCCAAGAACCTATTGATGATGTTAAGTGAAGACTTACTGTACGGTGGGAACTCAGGCAATGACTTGGCCTTGGGGGTCAAGGAAGACCTCACAGAGGAGGTGATGTCTACACTGAGAGGGGAGCAGAGCCTCCCAGGGTGGGTGAGGGGAGACGGGCGTCACCAGCAGGAGACCCTGCGAGGAAGGCATGGGGCAGAGGAGAGCACACTGTGGACCCTGCAAGGTGAAGGGGGTTGGCTCACGAGGGGCCTCGGACACCGTGCTCAAGACCTCCCGTGGACTTGCGAACCTTTGAGAGACTCCTGGGGTAAGAGAAGCACACGGCTGGATTTCAGTGTTAGAGTGGTCTTGGCAGAGGGTGGACTGGAAGGAGAGGCTGGAGGCAGAGGCTGGCAATAGTCCAGGCAGAGAGAAGGAGAGGGAAGGGCACATGTGCCACCATCCTGGGGACGTACAGGCTGGGGTGTGGGTGGGGAGGGAGGAGGAGTCGAGAGCCATGAGCTGGGTGGATGGGGGTGAGAGGAAGCCTAGGGGAGAAGGAGGGGAGGAATCCCACCCAGGCATGGCTGTCCAGGGATCAGGCTTCAGGGAAGCAGGACTTCCGTCGACGATCCTGGCTGCTCTCGGAAGTGCTGTGAGAGCCACTCTTCTCTCAGCATCCGCCTCCCCACGTCAAGTCGCAGTGTTAATCCCCACTCCCTTTTCCATCCATTTTTCTCCTAATATGGAGACGATAACTGGGAAACATTTGCGGAAGGCATGAGGAGTCCTTTGGTGTTTCTTGAGCCCACCGGGCCCACGATGGGTGAGGGACAGAAAGTCCCAAGCCCAGGCCTGCCATTGAGCCCAGAAGCTTCCTCACCCGTGTCCTTGGGGCCTTCCTATACCTTCCCCTCTCTTCTCAAGCCTCCATGCTGCCCTGGGGCCCCTCAGCAAATGACCTTGCCTCCTACCTGCCATCCAGATGACACTCCCACTCGAAGAACACACTGGAATGTTTCCGTCCTTCCCTCCCCGGGTCCTGGTCCCACCCGTGCTCTGGGATGTTGTGCCATCAACCACCCCTTCCCCTGTCTGCCACCTTCTGCCCTCCGCCTACAGAAAGGGCTCCTGTCTCCTCCCTCCCAGAGTGCCCCCTGTGTCTGCTTCGAGCTGCTGCCTTCTTCCTTTCCCCCCGAGAGGGCTTTCTGCCCTCACCTACCACATCCTCACTTGTCTTCACTCCTAACCCGCTGCAAACTAGCTGCTGCCCCCCACCCTGAGACTCTTATGACAGAGGTCATAGCCTGTGTGGCTCTGTCCTCATCCTACATGACCCCTCTGCACTCTTGTCACCCAGACCCTTCCTTCCTTCCTGAAACGGTCTCCTTCCTTGACACCTGACCCCCAGTATGCCTGGTTCTCCCCTGGACCTCTCTGCTGCCTCCTCGGGCCATGCTGTGCAGGTCGGGATTCCCTGGCGGAGCATCTCAGATGCCTTTTCTTCTCTCTGCACACATTCTCCCAAAGTCTGTTTACCACTCTAGCCCTGACTTCTCTGGTGACCTCTAAACCCATCTATCCAGAAGCCCCCCCCACACATGTCCCATATCCTGTCTCCTCCCATCCACCCTAACACTCATCCAGTCTTATGTCTCCTACCTTGGCGAATGGCCAGCAACCTGGAGCCATCCTCCCTTCCTCTCCCTATGCCCCATTTATCACCAGGTCCTGTGTATTCAACCTTCCAAATACTTCTGGAATGACTTCTCTCCATCCCCACTCCCAGTCTTCCTCCGCCTGAAGCTGGTCCCTGCATACCTGGTCCCTCCCCCTCCCGCCGCATCTCCCCCCACCTCCTTTCTCTTGTCCCCCTGCCTTCGTGCTCTTCCCTGAACACACCAAGCTGGTTCCCATCCCCGAACTCTCTGGAAGGCTCTCCTGCCGGATCAGCAGTTCTCAAACTTTATGGTCTCATGACTCTATTACACTCTTAAGAATGACTCCCAAAAGTTTGCTTGTGTTTATGTGGGTGATAGCCATCACTGTTTACCAAAATAGAAATTAAATTTGAGAGTTTTTTTCCCCCTAACCACTAGACCGCCAGGAAGAGAATTTTCTAAAACATTAGAATACACAAGCACATAGCCTATTAGCTGTCAGAGCGATGACATCATCACACATCACAGAGTATCTGAAAACTCCCTCGTACAGTCGCGAGAATGGCAGTGGAAAAGGCAAGCGGCATCTTAGGATTATTAAAATTTTCACTTGCAAACCCCCTGAAAGGGCCGTGCAGTGCCCACGCCGAGAACTGCTGCACTGGACAGTCACGGGTCCGACTCGTTCACTTCAGTTACGTCTCGGCACAAATGCTGCTGCCTCAGAAAGCCTTCTTGTCCCTCATCCCCTCCTCGAGTCATTCTACCCCACTACGACTTCCATGCTCTTCAGAGCACTTACTACCACCTGAAACTGTTTCCTGGCCCGTGCGTTTCTCCAGCTAGAATGCAAGCTCCAGGAGGGCAGGTGTCCACGTGCTGCCGTCACCTCGGAGGCCAGCACAGTGCGTGCTGCACGGCGCACACTCACGGAGAGGTCTTTAAATGAATGATTCATACTAAAGCAGTTGTTCTCAGGTGTCGCTGCATATTAAAATCCCTCAGGGGGCGGGGGGAAGATTCAAATTCCTGCATCCCAGACAATGATGTTGGAATCTCGGGGGGGTGGACCTGCCTGACTTTGCCCAGGCATCCGTCCGTGTTTTACCAGGTTCCTCAGTGACTCCAACCTGCAGCCAAGAGTAAGAACCGCTGGTCTAGATCCTGATCTAGATCCTAGATCCTCCTCACCGATGGAGAGACTGTTTATTCCTCACTGGGTCGGAGTTATACGGGACACAAGTGATGGCAACTCTGTGTCCTGCTGGTCTCCTGCTGGACCAGGCAGCCAGGCCCGAGGGCAACTGGATGGAGGAAACCATTAGGCTCTGTGTGGCGAGAACTGCCCTCCTCGGTGGCCAGTCTCCAGCCCTTGGATCAAAGCGATGGGATCGGCACCTTTGCAGGGGGTGCTGGTAATTCTCACAGACACATCTGCAGGGCCTGCTGCGCTGGGAGCGTTTTCCCGATGCTGTGATGTCGAATTCTGGGGCTTGGGCGATGCAGAGGGAATGATGATGGTTTCAGTAGACAGAGAGAGAAATGAGGCAGGCTCACCTTGTTGGCCTTGACTCTGAAGTGTAGCCAAGCGTGGCCAGGAAATGACACGCCTATGCTCCTACCTGGGCAATGCCTCCGGCACTGAGCAATCACAACCCCTGCCTGCTTCCAGGAACCTCGGGCTGCTGCTAGGTACTGCTGCTCCCCAGAAAGGCTGAAGTCAGCCACCGCCCAACCCAACGTAGCTCCTGAAGCTGGGGTGCCCAGCAGGTTCCAAGTGAGAGAAGAAAATCCACCCAGCACTGTACCAGGCACTTTCCTCACACGGGCTCATTTCATCCCAGTGGTTCTCAGGGGGGAATAATGGTCCTCACTGCACAGAGGAGGAAACTGAGGCACAGAGAGCTTAGGTGATTTGCCTGGAGTCCATCAGGGTTAAAATCTCAGATTGGCTATGTGACCTTGGAGAAGTCATGTGACCCCCCCCCCAAAATCAGCATCCTTATCTGTGCAAGGGAGGAAGCAGTACCTACCTCGCAGAGTTGTCATGGGTACAATGGCACTAAGCATACACACGAGGCAGGGAAACTGCTCGATAAATGGTAATCATAATATTATTCATATTGGCTCCCAAATTCTGCTTTCCATTATACCCCGCTGCTTGGAGGAAAATTACTTTCTGTGATATAATTTGAACTGATTTTACGTGTATTAGTGTGTTTCACTTTTGTAGCAGCCTATGAAGTTGGAACTGTTGTCCACCAGCCTCTGTGTGATGAAGATCCTGGGGTCTAGAGAGGTCAAGTCACGTGCTCAGGTCCCATGGGGGTGAGTGGCAGAGCTGGCTCAGGACCCCAGATGTCCTGACTCCCTGCCCAGGGCCTTCACCGCACAGCAGCAGCTGCGGAGGACTACGGCCTACCCCGGCCTCAAGGAGAGGTGACGCCCTGGGTTCTCTGGGCCGGAGGGAGGCGGGGAAGCCTGAGGTGGGAGGGGATGCTGAGAGGAGGGTGGAGCTGTGTCCTTGATGTGGTGGCTGGGCTCAGTCAGGGCTGTCGCCATAGTCCTAGGGTTTGGCTGGGACAGCAACCACCATTTCCGCCCGTGTGGCAATGCCGGGTGGATCTGAGTCCGCCGGCCTTGCCAGGGAACCCAAGCCAGGAGAGTTGAGCTGGGAGAGGGAGGACGCTCTGCCCAGCCCGGCTTGTGGCTCTCTGCCATTGAGATAGGGGTCCTCTTCCACCCTCTGCTTTACTTCCATCAGCGGGCCCAGTTCCTAGGCACAGGTAGCCAGTGACCACCCTCAGCCCAGCAGGTACCCGACAAAGGAGGAAACAGTCCTCAGCCCCAAGTCCTCCTCCAGGGGGAGGATAAAACCTACAATTAATTAAGAACCTACAGGGTGCTGGGCCTTCTCCTCTGTGCTTTGAATGAATTAGCTAATTTTATTTTTATGATAGCCCAGTGATTTAGGTCTTATTATCCTCATTTTACAGATAAGAGAGGTAAAGTCCAAGGCCTGCAGTCCCGGATGGTAGAGCCAGGATTATGCCAAAGCCTGTGATCTTTCCAGGATACTGTGGCTTTATAGGAGGTCACAGCCACCAACAGCCAATCAGCTCTGCCAAAGACCACTGCCACCCCTCACCACCCCCGCCAGGTAGAGCAGGGTCCACCTTCTCCACACCAGGCAGCTGAAAGGCCTCTGTGCCATCGCTATCACTTGGTCCAATTCCCGGGTGGGCTGAGCTCCTCGCTGAGCTGGTAGCGATGCGGGGATGGATAAGAAAAAATAAAGTGATAAAGAGAAGTACAAGTAATGTGCTGAGAAAGGAAGGGTTGTTTTGATTAGGGGAATAAGAAAAGATACCACAGAGAAGATGGTGGCCAAGTTGAGCTTGGAAAAATAAGAAAGTGGGTCTCCTTTCCCACAGCTGGGAATAATGTCTTGCTTTTGAGGTGGGGGTTAAGAACAGGTGAGGTTAAGACCTGTTTTCTCTAGCAGAGACCCCAGACCCTCCACAGGAGCCAGCAGCTTCCTCCCAGTGGAATGCATGATAGAAGTCTTTTCTGGAAGATGGTGAGAAGGGGCTGGGAGCCGCTGAGGATGACTTAATGAGTTGGGATTGGCAGGCACCTCTTTAGGGTGGTAGAGGCGCTGTCATGTAATAGGGATTGGCTGTAACCAGAAGATTGGGTAACAGGGAGGGTTTGGGAGTGGGGCAAGGCCACATTCCTCATAGGCAGGCAAGTAACCTGCTCTGCACAGGTATGAACTTGGACTCGAGGAGAGAGGATCTGTCCACAGCTCTGCAGCAGCAACATGCAGGAGG
>CAUYSK010002209.1:0-26700 GCA_963575035.1 Avahi laniger
AGGGCCAATCAAGAATTTCTCTTTAGCAGCGCAATTCACAATTGCAAAGATGTGGAAACAGCCCAAGTGTCCATCAATATATGAGTGGATTAATAAACTGTGGTATATGTATACCATGGAGTACTATTCAGCTTTAAGAAAAAATGGTGACATAGCACCTCTTATATACTCCTGGAAAGGGCTGGAACACATTCTACTAAGCGAGGTATCCCAAGAATGGAAAAATAAGCACAACATGTACTCACCATCAAGTTGGTATTAACGGATCAACACATAAGTGCATATATAAGAATTGCATCTATTAGATATTGGGCAGGGGGGAGGGGGGAGGAGGGAGGAGGGGACGGGTATATGTGTACACAAAGAGTGCAATGTGCACCACGCAATGGGATGAACATATTTGAAACCTGGACTGAGGGGGGAGGGGGGGCAAGGGCAACATATGTAACCTAAACATCTGTACCCTCATATTATGCTGAAATAAAAAATAAATAAATAAATAAATAAATAAAAAACAAAAAAAAACCCCTAAAATTAGTTGAAGAGTGTTCACAAAAAAATAGTGTCCTAGAAACTAAAGCTTCTGAGATTACTCAAATTCCTAAGTACATACTTCTGTATTAGGATATCCCTGATCAGAAAAGTACATCTCATTCTCTTGTGTCATCTCTCACATTCTGTTCCTCATCTGTTACCGTGGCCTGTCGAGTGGGAGTCTCAGGTAATACGTAAGGAAGAGCGATGCTAGAGGACCAGTATTTCACGCCCAGAGGTGATGGAATTTATAAATCCAGAGTCTATAAACCAGAAGGTTTTTCAGGCCCCAAGATGTTACCAAAGAAAGAAAAGACCTGGGGAAAATATTCTGAATGCGTTACTGTTGTTATGATGCTTTTGTTTAGAAATACCAGTGAATCTGATTCAAATTTTGGCTCGAACCAAAATAAAGAAAGAAAAAAATATATTTACAGAATTGGTGTTGACTTCAGTCGTGATTTGATACAGAAGGACACCGAGTATCTGCTTCCCTGTGCTCTCTCAGCTCTGCCCTGCCCCTGTGTCCTGTCTGGGTTTCCTCACAGTGGGACAATCTGAAGCAGTTCCAGACCTCACATTCTCATGCCACGTTTTTAAGAAATGGGAACATCTCACTCAGTCAGTCTTTCGGAGAAGAGTGGAGGTGTTTTCTCAGGATCTCTTAGTTAGCACCTTCCTGCCCCATCCACTCTTAAACCAATCACCGTAAGCAAAGAGCAAGGGGCTTTGCCGATTGACGACGAGGGCCCTTCCCTGGACTGAAGCTGAAGCCAGTCCCCACATGGTTGAGAATGTTCGAGAAGTTTCCCAAAAGAAATAGCTAGATGCTGGTAGAAAGGGGGAAGGCAGGCATGTGGGAGTCAAGAATTCTGAGGACACAAACAACAGATGCCCACTACAATTATTTAGGTATTTTTTTAAATTGCAGAAACCATTGCTGATCAGCCTAAGCAGAAAACAGAACTTTATTATAAGGTTCCCAAAAGATCATATAAGCTTTAACAACATGAATGCTAGCAGACTTCTGGAAGGGTCTGGAACCAGAAATACAAAGTCATTGGAATTTTCTCTCTGATTTTTATTTCTCCTCCACCATGTATATATGGTTTCTTCTCTCCGTGTGGACTGGTTTCCTCTGTTCTTAAATCCACATGACAGAGTAAGACTTTCAGTGGCTCCTGATTAGACAAAGGTCCAGTTCCCAGACAAAATGAATCTCATCCTCTAGGTCTCAGTTCTAGAATTCTAGGAAAGAGGTTCTAATTGAGTTTGGATCAGGGGACTCTCCCTGGTCATGAGGGAGAAGGGTCATTTTAGAGAATTACTCCCAAGGGTTCACTTCTGTGACTGTGAATGGTGGGACCCTGGGGTGGTTCCCTGAGAAGACCACGCGGCAAGCATTCAGCGTGCACCCACTGCAATACGCTTAGCGTGATGCTGGCCACATGAAACATTTAGAGTATAAACTTTGTTCTAAAATTGAAAATGTAAATAAAAAGGAGCAAACTATCAAGTCTGGGACTTCAAAGAAAGAAGCGAGATAAAGCTCCTGTTCTTTCCCAGGGCCTGGCTGAAACCTTTGAGCATCTTCCGTGCTCCAGAATCACCTTGACCCGGAGCCTGTGAGCACAGCTCACTGCAACGTCACAGTTGTTTCCATGTGTGCTCCCTGAGATGACAGCATCCTTTTATAGCTAGAAACGTGCTTTCTTGTTCATGTACCCAACAACCATACTAGTACTCTCTCAAAGTTAAAGTTCAATCATATTTACTCAATGGATCTGTTAATGAATAAACAGATATGAGATTATCTTATTTCTTAATTCCTTAATTTGTTTGAAGAACGATTTGAGAAATTACAGAAAAAATGAAATATTGAAGACCTTTGTGTCTTTCCTCAACTTGTGTTTAAATGATGTTCAAAATGTGTTTAAAGGAAAAGATTTTCAAAAGGTACTTAAATTAAAAAGCAACATATAATCCCTTAATAAGTGTTTTATTATTCCCAAATTATACCATGGAGTACTATTCAGCTATAAGAAACAATGGTGATATAGCACCTCTTGTATTTTCCTGGATAGAGCTGGAACTCATTCTACTAAGTGAAATATCACAAGAATAGAAAAACAAGCACCACATGTACTCACCATCAAATGTGTTTCACTGATCAACACCTAAGTGCATATATAGGAATAACATTTATTGGGCGTCGGGCAGATGTGAGGGGGGATGAGGGATGGGTACATACAAACATAATGAGTGTGGTGTGCACCGTCAGGGGGATGGACACGCTTGAAGCTCTGACTCGGGAGCTGGGGGGGGAGGGTAAGGGCAATGTAACCTAAACATTTGTACCCTCATAATATGCAGAAATAAAAAAAATATATTTGATTGAATATTATGAATTCAAGATTTTCTTTTGTTAGGACACTCTATAAAAATGACCCCAATACCACGTACTTGTAAGAGAGTAGGACTTTAATAAATGTTTGTTAATCAATGAATGTTGACTTTAAGTATACGTTACAAAAATGCTTCCCAACATTTTTCCCATCATGGCACACTTGAAAAATATATTATTTGGTCAGGACAATTGGGTGTGCTCTGAGGCCATTTCAAATCTGAAGTGATCAGGAATGTGTGGCTGCAGGGATCAATATCTCAGCACATTTTTATATGTCAGTTAAGAGGAAAAATAAATAATGTATGCTCTGAATTTTTCATCCTGGATGTCTCGACTCCTTTTAGACTGAGAGTGTAGAGGGCTTTCTTTTTTAAAATCATCTTTCAGGGAAGCCATTTTTAGCACTACCGTATTTCTTTAAGTGAGGGACAATGATTCCAGGCAAATTGTGGAGAAAATTGACTTGAAATGATGCTGTCAAGATACCTCAGCTCCCAAAGCATCATCTATTAGAGATTTGGATTTCTAGAAGATGAACCAATATGTGCTGTTTTTGGTTCTATCTCTTTTTCTCCTACTTTCAGGAGTTATCCCAGATGCAAAATCTGGGAATGTTGAATTAGATTTCCTGGTGGGAAGCAAGAATATACGAGACCATTTAGTGGCATTTCCAAACACCAGAGCTGGGAATCCTCTCACCTGCAAAACTTGTCCTCCTGAACGATCCTCGGGCATCCCTGACGCAGCTCATTCTCAGCCCGTCCTCTTTTATATACTTGCCCTCCACACTCAAGGTTCCGCTTTTCCCTCCTTCCCTGGACCCTCTCTTGTGTGGCCTCCTGTGGTGAAGGACCCAGCACCGACAGTCATCCATCCCAGAGTCTTAGAGTCGCCCTCAGTCCCTCCTTGAGCCCCGCCTCATCTCCTTTAGCAAGCCAGCCACAAGGTCCTATCAGTTTACCGTATGAACTGTCTCAAATTTCACTTTCTCCTCCATTATCACTGCCGCCCTCATCTCGTCTTGCTAGAGCCCTTTTCAAAATATCCCTGCCTTCATTCCGCCTCCTTTAATCAGTTCCCAGTACTCCAGCCAAAGTGATCTTTTAAAAAATATAAATATAAACATGCCATTCCTCTACTCAAAAGTCTTCAGTGGTTTCCTAATTCCGTAAGGGAAGAACTGGACCGGGCACAGCACACAGAGCCCCTCTTTACCTGGTCCAACCTAACGGTCCGGTTTCAATTCTTGGTGCTACCCTTCAGAGGAGCATTAGACAACTTTTTGTTTTACAAATATTCCATGATCTCTATTACCTCTCTGGCTTTGCATTTGCTGTTCTCTCTTCCTGGAAAAGACATTCATGATTCTTCCATATCCGCCTCGTGGAAAGCTTCTGCCATCAAGAGCAGACTCAAGATTCACGTCCTCAGTGTAGCTTCGCCTGAGCTTCTCAGACTGGCTCAGGTACCTCTTGTAGCAGCGGCTGTGGATGCCTGGTCCGTACCTTACCCCTCTCCAATTCAGGGCATTTAGGCCTCTTTCCAGTTGCCAGTATCTGCATTTCTCTGCCCAGGACTCGTGTTGTCTGCTTGCGGAACAAGCCTAAACCGACCCCAATGAATACCCCCGGAAGCAACCTCCACCTGTGACTTATGGAGGTTGAGAGAGAAATATTCTAACTCCCTGTCCCTTGGTGGAAAATAGCTGTGGGGCGTGTGTTTTATACCAGCTCCCCAAATTCCCCCAATAGGTTAAATCCAGTCATGGGCAGTGATAGATGGCTTCGTTGTCCAATTTCCCTTTCTCGTCTTCCTCGACCACTCCTCTGGTGGCGTTTCCTTTGTTTACCAAAACACCACTTACATGTAAATTTTTATCTTAGGGTCTGCTTTGGGGGCACCTCAGCGAAGACATCCTTTCTGCTCTGTTCCCATTGCACTGTGTACGCAACTCCATTACCTCAGTCGTTCAAACTTGTAATTGCCTGTCTCCAATGCCACGAAATGTCTTGAGCTCAGGAATTGTATGTAATTCTTCTTTGTTTTCCTATACCATAAAAACATGCTTGACAATATTAGGCACTCTACAAATGCTTACGGAATAAATGAGTGAATTTTTTCAAGAGTGAATAAAAAGAAGAGATGGAGGAGAGAGTAGAAAAATGAAGTAAAGTTGGAACACGGTAAATAATCAAACATAAAAGTGATTTATGAGACATAAATATTTGATTAAGTATAATTTATGAAAGCAAAATCCTACTCATGTTTCATGTAATACATCAGTACATTGCGTATATGGAAATTTTTAATTTTATAATAGTTAAATATTGCACATTCAGAAATATTTTCTCATTCAGAGATTTTTAAGACAACCTCATGCGGTGTTTGAGGATTCTGGTTCCAAAGTCACACTGCACAGGACTGAATCCTAGTTTCATTCTCACCAGCTGATTTAGGGACGTGTGTCTGTACTTCAATGTGCACGTGAAGACCTACAAATCTTGGCAAACGCATATTCCGATTCTGGGTTCATGGGGTGGGGCTCGAGAGTCTGCATTTCCAACAAGTTCCCAGGTGATGCAGATGCAGCTGGTTCATGAGTAGCAAGGCTCTAGCACAAAAGACATCTCTGTGCCTCTGCTTTCCTCATCTTAAAAGATAATAATAACTCTATTTCGCTGGGTTATTGAGAGAGTAAATGAAATAATACATGAGAAGCACTGCAAATAATACCTACCACACAGAAAACTCTCTATGCATGCTATCTATTATTATTACAAAATTCATTTACGATTGTTGCTTTTTATGAATATTAAATTCCAGGAATAAAAAAAATAACTGCAAGTATTTTTAATGGTTATTGAATAATTTGCATAGTATTAGTGTAATCACTATTGCTATGAGAAAAATACAAAAGCCGCCTTTGTACGGTTCGCATATATATGCACACATAAATTGAATGTAAATAATAAATTATTTTCAACAGTGTAGGTATAAGTGCCAATTCATGACTAGCTCCCAGGTGGGAAAAGACAGCAATGATTGGGTTCCGGTCAAGACCTTGAGCTTTGGCACCATGCCAGTGTAGAGGCAAGCCCTGTCTCCCTTAAGCAAGTCGGTTAACCTTAAAAAGCCTCATTTTCTCACCTGTTAAGTGGGAGTACTTTGGCACTCTAGGATTAAAAGAGACGATTTATGTAAGATATTTAGCCCAGTTGCTGACACAGAGAAAGCACTCAATAAACGTCAATTTCAGGTGCTATTATTAAGTCAAAGAGCCTTAGAATTCATTATACATCCGTCAAGCACAGATTTTAAACCTAGAGGTTAGTTGTCAAAGGAGAGAGTATTAAAAGCCCTGAGACCAAAGCTGAACTAAATTCTGCATCTGGCTCCCCCATGGCCTGGGACTGGTAGGAGGTGAGAAGCAGAATAGTTTCCCAAAGCTCCCGCGCAGGGGAGCCAGGCCAGGCGAGCAAGCACGCGGCGTGGAGAAGGGCGCTCAGGGACTCGTGCCAGACACGCTCGGACCTCGCTTCAGCACCGGCAGCTTTTAACATGACTTTGGTCAGAGCAGAACATGCGATACCGAAAGTTGTATTTCAGAAGTTAGAGGAAATACTGAGGAGTTGATACGCTAGATTTATTCTGATCGGTAAGAACCGTCTACTTGGTGATGTGGAAATTTTTAAAATCCTGTGGCAGAAAAAAAATGTCACTTTCATGTTGTTCATAGCAAAAGACGGTCATCGTGGACGCAGTAAACTGTGCTCTCCAGATGACATGCAAGCGTATTTCGAAGTTCCATATGATTCCATAATAGGGAGACTGAAGGAGGAAGATGAGGCTGAGGAAGAAAAGAGGATGAGTGTTAACTCACATTAGCAAGTATTTATTGAGGAGTCCTGACAGCAGAGGTGGGGAGGCTTGTATACGCTGCAAGAAGAGCCCGAGATTCAAAATCAGGCAAACGAGGATCTTCCTGCCACTTAAAAGATAACATGAGCTTAGTCAATGGTTCGACCTGTCTGCCTTGCCTGTGCTCGAGCCTATAAAAATGGAATAATAATAATCACGTTCTGAGTACTGCAGGAATATGAAAGTATGTGAGGCACATTACTCGCCCCTCATGTGGGGCAAACAAATAGAAATAAGACCACCTGGAATATAGGGCAGAATGGGAAAACGAGATATCGAGGGCACAGATTTACTTCTGCAGGGGCCCCGCGAAGGAAGAGACTGACCAGGGAAATCACGTGTTTAAGAAGGAGATGGCATTTGGATTTGGCCTTGCGTTAGGAGTAGCAATTCCACCAGCGGAAGTGAGGGAGAGAGAAAAGGAGACAGTGAGCTCAGGTGACTATCCTAGGCAGTTTTAGCACAGACATAGAGGCGTGAATATATAAAAGTGGTTAGGGGCTGGTGAGAAGTAAGAAGTGTCCGGACCATCAGGAAGGAGGCAGCAGCAAGAAGCAGAAGACGAGACGGGAGAGCAGGTCAGGGGAGGTGAGAAAAGGCTTTCGACAGCACGATAGGGGCTCGACCTTCTCTGTGTTCTCGAGACCTTACATTTTTATAGGCCTTCATTTCCGCACATATCATCTTTCCTAAAATCCCCAAACCTTGGAAGTAGGTAGATGGGCTATTTTGTCCTCATTTTAGGACAGATAAGGAAACTGAGTCTGAGTGACCTCCTAAGTGACCAACCAGCAAGGATCAGAGTCAGGCTGGACAGGAGACCTGTTGCCTGTCTGGCCAATGCTCTTTCACACCGCGGGGCTTTCTCCATAAGCGCTTGGGAGGCGCTAACGCACTTTGCTACACAGAGCTTTAAAGGCTGGGCCAAAATGTCTGACTTAATTTGTTTGTTGGGTAGAGGACGTAAGTAAGCAGAGTGGAAATATCGAGTCTGGCAACAGTCCACACGGATGCACTGGAGAGAACAGAGGCTAAGGCTAGATCTCGAATACCAAATAGCAATAACAATAAACAGGTGACATGGAATCCAGTATGACATATTAGTAAAACTGTGCATTTAATTTCAAACTATATGCTTCACAAGTTCAGATTGCATATGGACTCATAAACTAATAACTCATCAAAATAGATCGATGACTGTGTAATTAACTGTAAGAGTAACATAAGCTGTAGTGTAGCTGCTAAAAACAAACGTTCTGTTTGTCTGTGTCACCAGAAAGTTACGTCGGGAACAAGAAAGGTACAAGACCAACGTGCTGCTTCGCCACCCAGAGCGTGTCCAGTCCTGGGACTCGAGCTTTGGAAAGGACACTTCGATAAGCTGAAGGGGAATAAAACAACCAGAATGATGGTTTTGGTCCTGAAAAAAACTATGTGAAGTGTTTTGTTTTGTTTTATTTTTTGAGGACACAGGAAGTTTAACAGGAGGAAAGAGGGTGGAAGGGAGACAGATTTCAAAGGGCAAGATATTCCGCTGGGCAGAATAAGAACCATTGCGGGGTTGCACAGAGTTTGGCCAAACGTAAGACATTTTCCCCCAAATTAAGAGTCAGCTGTAAAGTACGAAGCTCGATGCTCCAAATGTGCGAGTAGCAAACCAAGGGCTACGCTGAGGCGTGCTGCTGCAGGCTGACACAGTGGAAACATCTACCCAGGGGGCTTCGAGTTCTCTAAAATTTTTGAGTCTCCAATTTTATATACTCACACACGATGGTTGTTATAAACTTTCAGCAAATTCAGAAGGAAAGGAGAATATAAATAATAGCATTTAAGAAAAGAAATACTATAGCTTGTTCAGTCCACATATACTGTATTTTATTTCTTCCTTTTCAATTCATTAATATTAGATTATCTATATTTTACAAATATGGTAAACAATGGCACTATGTTTTTTTTTTCTTTAATTCCATTTCCTGGTGATGAGAAGCAATATGTATTGATGGTAATTTTTTTTTTTTTTTTGAGACAGAGTCTCGCTCTGTCACCTGGGTTAGAGTGTCGTGGCGTCAACCTAGCTCACAGCAACCTCAAACTCCTGGGCTCAAGCAATCCTTCTGCCTCAGCCTCCTGAGTAGCTGGGACTACAGGCATGTTCCACCATGCCTGGCCAATTTTTTCTATACAGTTTTAGTTGTCCGATTAATTTCTTTCTATTTTTAGTAGAGATGGGGTCTCGCTCTTGCTCAGGCTGGTCTCGAACTCCTGAGCTCAAACAATCCACCTGCCTCGGCCTCCCAGAGTGCTTGGATTACAGGCATGAGCCACCGTACCCAGCCCAACATTGGAACTTTTAAAAAGTTTTTTGGAAATAAAACATTTTTCCTTACTCTTTGTTTAGTACTGTGCTATCTTTTCAAAAAATTATTATACAAAAGGGAAAAATTTCTAGAAATTGTTAAATTTTAAGTTGCCCTGGTATTTTTACCAAAAAAAGGAAAAACTTTACAGATCATTTCATTAATATATTTTCTAACTTGTTTTCTACATGTTTGCCTAATACAATGCTTAAGAGACTGAATTAGGAAGAATTTGACCATACAACAAATGCCTGTGTATGAGTCATCAGTTTATGTACATGATAAAATCAATCCTATTATTTACTATGTGGTTAATTAGAGCCTTTTACTAGCTAGTACATCTGCCTTTAGAAAACAAAGTGGTATCACTCTATAACATCTAGATTAGCCTCCTAGATATCCACGGAAGTATGTTCAAAATAGACTTAAAGTATATCTTATTACGTTCTTATTTTCTGTAGATTGCTGATCCCAGTAGTATACACATCATATTTTTAACCACAATCTCCTTCCTCAATCAAAAATGGAAAACACATGTATTAAGCAGAGAACACATACAAATTTCTTTTCTATGCATAAGAGAAATGAAAAAAGGTAAAATCTGTGGAAAGCTTTCGATGAGCCTATGAGCTAGTTGGTGAAATAAGACATTTGTGAAGATGGAATTAAGAATACTGTAAAGGATTTTACAATGACAACTGAGTGAGTAAGGACAATTAATAGTGAAATTATTTTTGACAAAATTATCCCCTATTTTTTTGGCCTTCTTATATCACTGATTCCTTTTTTGGTCGAACGAACTCAGAGAAGAAAAACTGTGCAAACTGCAGCTTTGCAGTTGGTGGCGGTGCGTCATTTACAGGACGTGCCTCTCGCAGCCCCTGGCCGCCTCCAGGTGGTTGCGCTGCTGATGCCGTCAAACACCTGTGCAGCAGAGTAGGGAGCCCGCTGAAACCCGAAAAGGAATTTTTCAGTTGGCTTTGAACAACTGTGGTCAGTTTCGTTGTGATTTTTTCCAATGGGCACATTCTGTTCCAGTCTTATTTATGTTAGAGGGATTCTGTTTTACTGCAGCTCCTCACAGATTAATTTTATTTATTTTGTTTTATTTGCCAATGACGCATATGTTTAGAGGAGGGTCAGACCCAGCTGTTCCAAAACAGGGGCGACTCCCATTGTAACACAATGTCCAGTTAAAACAAAAGCAATTAACATGTCTATATCAAATCTTGACATGCGAAAGATTTTTTAAAAATGTTTTCTCCTGCATTAAAGAGCAAAGTAGCAGTTCCTTTTCATGTGATAAACACTATTGTGAGAAAAAGAAATTGACGGTTTACGGAACATCAGTAATTGGTCACACAGTTGAACACTGGCAAGTGTCGTCTGACCCCTCAGCTTCTCAGCTGTTTCCATTGGTTGTTAGAGTTGATGTTTTAACTTGTCCCCTTATTATCACCCACTGCTAGAGATTGTAAATCCTGGCTCCTTTCTTACAAAACATGCCTTAATTCAAGAGCCCTAATAGCTGGTAGGGAGCGAGGATACAGGCCGGGCACAGTGGCTCACGCCTGTAATCCTAGCTCTCTGGGAGGCCAAGGTGGGGGGATCCATTGAGCTCGGGAGTTCAAGACCAGCCTGAGCAAGAGCGAGACTCCATCTCTACAAAAAATAGAAAAATTAGTTGAGTGTGGTGATTCGCCTCGCACCTGTAATCCCAACTACTACTGCCTGAGGCAGGAGGATCGCTTGAGCCCAGGAGTTTGAGGTTGCTGTGAGCTAGGCAGACGCCACGGCACTCTAGCCCGGGCAATAGAGTGAGACTCTGTCTCAAAAAAGAAAAAAAAGCAACGATACAAACTAAGCATTAGCGATGAGCAAAGCACCTGAAAAGAAATCAAAAGTGCAAAGGTGATACAGTCTGAAAGATAGACGTTGTATGAATTATGACAATATATTACAATGAGAAAGAGTGAAATTCTAATAAGTGCAAATCCAAAGTAGTGATGTGATCACATAAGAGTTCTAGGAAAATTAGAATTGAAAAATAGAAATTAGTCAGTCTTGTGTTAAGATCCCAGATAATGATTTCAGTCTAGTACAAAGACTCTTCAAGGTGTCATATTTTGATAGAAGATGCCTTAAAAATACTCAGTTTCCTTTGTTTATTCTCTGTTCACCCAATTTCCTGAAATATTTTGTTCCTGAATAGGAAGTGCCAGGAAGAGAATATCCTGGACGGAATTGCCTCCCGTAAGAGCCAATTTTAAATTCAATTATTTGTGAATTTGTTTAGCACAAATCAATTAAGAGTATCTGAAGTTTAAAATCCAAACTGGGAACAAAAAGATACCAATTTATGATCTTGAGCCAGACTGCCAAGCCTCTTTTTTCCTTACCGTTACCAGTGTCATTTCTAATACCAGTGAGCCATCGGGCATACCTAAGTAGAATCTCGGAGAATGCAGGGTGATACTTACACTGTAAGTGGAGACTTACACCTGGAGACTTTTTATTGTTTATATTAAAGGCTCAGAAACACAGAAATTTAAAAGATTAAAAAGTTTCACTTCTGAAAATAAAAAGTAAAATTATGAACTCTTAGAAGGGAATAAATATAAAAATTATATATACCTATGTGTGAGGTGTATAAAAATAAACAAGACACAGTTCTGTCCTTAGGAAGGCCACAGTCGGTTTGGGAAGATAAGACACGTGAATAAAAGTTGACTAGCAAAGCAGTGCGCGACGGCAAAGTGAAGAGGGAACTCTGTGCAGACCAGGGATGAGGGAACAAGGTAAGATCGAGCAGGCCCTAGAGGGAAGGGGTGGGAAAATAGGTTAGAAAAAACCCAGGTAAGAATCGAGGATGCACACCGCATGCTTGGGGAGAGTAAGCAGACATTTCAGATTTCAGCAGAGTGTTTATCTAAGATTCAGGGGAGGTAAAGTTAGAAAAGTAGGTTAGGGTGAGATTTTAAAAGGTATCAAATGTAAAGATGTCAAATTTAGCCCTTATCCAAACTCATAAACCTGTATTTGAAGACAGGAGCTATATCTTTTTTATTCTAGTAGCTTCTTGCTAGCCTAGCTCACTGCCTCTTACAGGGTAGGTACCGCATGTGTGCGTGTGTGTTGTGGTGTGTGCGTGTGTGTGCACGTGTGTGCGTAAGATTGAGTTGGCTTCTATTGGAAACGTAAAATAATTAAAGGCACTTACTAGTGACAGGGCCTGAGAGAACAAAGTCTCGGGAAGACGTGTCTACCTATGCTAGATGCTGTAGGTGGGGGAAAGGCCGATGACCACTTGTGAATTAGGAAAGTTAACTCTACTGTGTATTTGTTTTATTAGAAATTAAGCACCTCTTACAGGTTTGTTTTTAAAGGCAAGCTGGTAGTTAGGTTGGCATGCAGAAAGATACACGTTAATTAACCCACCACATGACTGTGTGAACTCAAGTCGTACTAAACAAATGTTATAATTATGATGTTTCTAATTATTATCAGCAGAAGCATCTAAGTTGCAGCCAAATATTTCTACCAAATTTAGAAAGTGTTAGGGCCTACATCCATGAGCTCTCAATTATAAGATCTCCCTGGAAAAAGAGAAGCAAAAATACTTTCAAGTTTTCTGTGGGAGGTATGTTCTAAAATTTAAATTATTAGTATTGATACATCATAAAATGCTGAAACCATTTTAATAAGTTCAGATGAGAATTCAGGCTTCATCTAATACGCACAGTACATGCAAAAGTGAGGTTCATAAGCAGGAGAAGAAAAGGAATAAATACTTGAGATTAAAGTTGGTTTTATTGTTTTTATTTTTAATCGCAATTGTACAAATACATTTCACATATCAACTTGGCTTTAGAATAGAAGTCACTCGGGATGTTGTGTATTTTACAGTTTCGTTCTGTTCCTAGGAAGGATGCTGTGGCCCCTCAACAAATGCCCTAATCATCCCATCGTGAGCACAACTGGATCCAAATGAAAACCACATTGCACTTGGTCACGGACCAGATAGGAGATTAAACAGCCAGCCACACTGTGCCTCTGGGAGGACACGAAGCCAAGAGGCGCATTTATCGCCTCTGAATCACAGTGAGGCCTGCTTCAAACGAGATGTTCCTCCCATGCCCATTTTAAATAGTCAATTAGCAGCTGATTGGGAGGAGCCGAGAAAGGAAGGCCTGGGACGTGAGTCACTCCATAATGATTTGAACACATTGCAGTGTGCAGAATGATTTAAAGTTGAAAAAGTCTTCCATAAATAAAGTTTACCTTTGTCAATAGGCAGATCTGGACATACGCATAGGAGGAGGGAGCAGTCACCTACTTGGTGACCAAGCTGAAGGGGTGTAGAAGAATCAAAGATGAACATAAGGGTTTTGGTCTGAGCAAAGAATTCAACACTTTTCTGTCCACAATACAAACCACTCCAGCGAATTGACCCATTATAGTTTTATCAGGACACTATTAATGTGTACAATTTTAACTTACATAGAAAATCTTAGAAGTCATTAGACCCCCAAAACATTTAATAATCCATTTACTGATTTGGCAAATACTTTTAATACCTATCATGCTAGGTTCAAGGAGTAGAGGAGAAGAAAGTAAAGAGGCAAGAAAGAAATTTGTCACACGTCAGAGGGCGACTGGTAACATGAAGACAAGTAAGCAGGCTGAGGAGGCTCTCAGTGGTGAGGAGGAAGAGGAGAGTTTCATACGGACGGTTTAAGAAGGCCTCTCAGAAAAGGAGGCTTGGAGACCTGGAGGAGGTGAGGAAAGGAGCCTCCTAAACACGGCTGGGGGAGGAGCGATGCAAGCAGGGGACGGCACTGCCAGCCCGTCGTCGGGCAGGACCGTTCTGGATTGTTCCACAGACAGCAAGCCGGCGGCTGGAGCAGGGTGGGGGAAGCTGGTGGGGAGGAAGTTTCCACAAAGTGCTGGGGCGGGGGCGTCAAAAAGATTATATGGGACGTTTCAAGCCACCGGAAGTCCTTCAGCCTTCGCTCTCAACAGAAAGCCATTTGGCGGTTTCCAGTGGAGGCAGGACATGCCATTCTGAAAGGACCGCGTGGACAGCAGAGAGGAGGTGGGACGGGAAGACGGAAGAGACAGCAGCCGTCAGGCCGAGAGGGGACCTTGGCTTGAAGTGAGGAGAGAGCAGCTGAGGTGATAAGAAGTTACGATATATTTTCCAGAGAGACCTGCAAGACTTGTTTATGGCCTAAGGGGTATAGAAGAATCGAAGATGAACATAAGGGTTTTGGTCTGAGCAACCGAAAGGATGGAGTCACCATACCTGAGACAGGAAAATGTGGGAGGAGTTAGCATTGGGGAGGGAGAGGAGCGGGCAGTCAAGAGTGCAGCGTCGAGAATGTTACATTCCAGATGCCTAGTAGATACCTGGGTGGAAAAATCTAGTAGCCAATGACGTGTAGGCAGCTGCAGAGGTTGAAGGTGAAACTATAAACTTGGGAATCATCAGCTTTTAGATGATATTTAAAGCTATGGGATTGGATGGGATAACACAAAGACCAAATATAGAGAAAGAAGGTAAGCTTCTTTTTTTTTTTTTTTGAGACACAATCTTGCTCTGTCGCCCAGGCTAGAGTGCCGTGGCATCAGTCCAGCTCACAGCAACCTCAAACTCCTGGGCTCAAGCGATCCTCCTGCCTCAGCCTCCTGAGTAGCTGGGACTGTAGATATACACCACCACACCGAGCTAATTTTTTCTATTTTTTGGTAGAGACAAGGTCTTGCTCTTGCTCAGGCTGGTCTCAAACTCCTGACCTCAAGCAATCCTCCCGCCTCGGCCTCCCAGAGGCTAGGATTACAGGCATGAGCCACCGTGCCGGGCCGTAAGGTTCTAATACTAAGACAAAACTTGAAAATTGGAAATATGAGGAGGAACCAGCAAAGGAGGCTAAGAAAAAGTCAGCTAGTTAAGCAAAAGAATAATCGAGAATAAAAGGTGTCCTAGAAAACAAGTGAAGAAAGTTTCAAAAAGGGAGGAAGCAACTGTCACTGTTGTTGATTGATGAAGTAAACTGACTTTAACATTTGACTTGACAATGTGTAAAGCATTAGCCACCTTGAGAAAGGAAGTTTCTGTGGAGAGAAGGAAAGCAAGTAAGATGGGAATGGGTTAAGGGAAAATTGTAGGGGACAAACCAGAGACAGAAGGAATAGCCAGCTCCTTCAAAGAGTTTAATTGCAAAAAGAAGAGAAATGGGATGGTCATTGGAGGGGGATGGGATTCAAGGAAAAAACTGCTAAATTGTTTTAGCAGGTATATTTCCTGGAGGGGATTCAGTAAAGAGAGAGGAAGGAAAATAAGATAAAGGGAGACAATCGCAAGAGCTACCTCCTTGATTACATGGGAAGGGTGGGACCCCGTGAACAATGAAAGATGACCATTGCTTTAGATAGGAGCCCTGAGTGTAGTTCTTAATCATATTAATTGATCAGCTGAGCAGCCTCTTTGAGTACAGGTAAGAGTTGTAGAATGTTCATGATATGCCAGGCTTTTTGCTAATTGCTCTATATTTATAGGGTGTGGTGGCTCACACCCTAATCCCAGCACTTTGGGAGGCCGAGGCAGGAGGATTGCTTGAGGCCAGGAATTCAAGACTATGTCTTTATAGGCTCATTTACTTCCCGCACCAACTCTGGAGGTTTGCGTTATTGTCAGCATCCTGTAGATTAGAAAACTGAGGTTGAGACAAGTTAAATAACAGCCAGGAGAATGCGACTGTGGTCCAAACTCGGACTGTGTGACTCTGCTATGTTACCCGCCCATTCCCTGCCCTCTATCCAGCAGTCCCCGACCTTTTTGGCACCAGGGGCCAGCTTCACGGAAGACACCTTTCCCAGACCGGGGATGGGGCAGGGGAGGGAGGGTGTGGCGCGGGGCTGAGGGTGATGCGACGCTGCTTCCTAACAGGCCACGGGCGGTAAGGGGCCGAGGCTGGGGGCTCGGGGACCGCAGCACAAGATAATCCTTTACGTTCGCAGTGTGGACACAGGCAAACATGTTAACAAGAAAGAAAGAAGGAAAGAGAAAAAGAACGAAGAAAACGAATGAATTGAAAAATAACACCTAGATGCAAAGCTGATGAGGACTGAGGAAACTAAGGACAGAGAAGCTTCCGTTAGATTGGGCTCTGTGGAAGTCAGTAACGAATATGACAGTCTTAGGAAGTGAGCGAGGGGCTGAGGGTGCACGGGAGGCGAGGAGATGCGGGCAGTGAGTGATGACAGGGAGCGGGGCCAGGGCTTTCCCAGCGGGAGGGCTCAAGCCTGCGGGTGCGCAGACAGAGACCACTCGGTGGAGGGGAGCATCGGCTTTTGTTGATAATATTGAAAGGAGAACACTGTAAATTCCTAAAGAAAGTGGGAGAAAATGGGACCTGTGACTCAAATGCAGGAATACTGCCTGCTTATTGCACGGGGAAGAAGTAGAAGGCACACACGTAGGCTGATTTTGGGGTTGGATAATGGGAAGGAAGATAAAGAAATTGCTGATGAAAACAAAGCCGACGTCTGAACCCGGGTCTGCCCACATCGAAGCCGCAGAGCCATCGACAAAGCAGCCTCCCTGACGCTGCCGCTGGAGCAGGGTCTGCAGCCCGGCGGTCCTCTGCTCCTGCCCCAGAAGTGGCCAGATGGCTCGGCCTGGCCAGTGGCCCCCTGCCCTGGCCACCATGAGTGGGGGCAGAACCTGTCCCATTTTTCTTAAAATGGCTAAGAGACCAGTTTATATGATTAATTCAAATTTGAAATACTTCCCGGTTCTGGGCTTTAAGCTTCCTAGCAGTGGCTGTTGCTCCTATTAAATTCGGGAATGGTTTCAGACCGCCATTCCTCTAAAATACCAGTTGTCACGACGCTTTTTTCGCCTCTCCACCTTCCCTCATCTCACCTCCCTCCTTGCTTCTCTACCGATTCTTGACTGTTCTTCCCACTCTTTGCTAAAACAACATCAAAGCTTTTCTCTTCCACCTGTTTTCTTCCTTTCTCTTTCCACCTACATTTCCCAATCATTCTCTCATTTAGAAGTCGCATTCTTCCCATCCGGATCCTCAGGGGAAAGTCCTATGGCCCACATGGTGCCACGTTTTGCCACATTTTGCTTTACAGAATGGTTTCTGTAACAATCATAGAAAAGTCTTGAATTTAATTCTGTTTGAAAAAATCCATGTAAACATGGTTTCCTTCCCTCCAAACAATTTCAGGAAGAGCATTTTCATTATTCTAATTCACACCCAACCCTCGCTGTGGGCATCCTGGCTTATCCTGAACCATTATCATCCATCTCTCACTTTGCTCAGTGAATTCCACCCACTCCTCATCCTTCTTCTCAGTCACCCTGTCAAAAAATCAATGTGCTGCTTCCTCTGCTATTAAAGTGGCTCATCCAGCAAGTCTCTCCTTTTATGGAAGAGAAATGAAGGTGGAAATCAGCCCGCCTTTGATGATCCCTAGCACAGACATGACAATTTCTACTGCTGGTACTGTACCGTTTTAGATAATTTGCAGAGACAGCTGCACTTTAGTCAAACCTTATTAAAATGGAAATGTTCATTATAATTCAAGAGCACTTGCTGAATTGTACATTAGTGTGTTCGCCGAAAGCATTTGCTTGCAGGGGAATGTGTAATTACCAACATGACTATAATAAATGCTGTTGAGATCAAAGCCCTGTGTATGCCCAGGATTAGGCCAGGGACAAAGAAATCCAGAAAGAAATAAAGATTTGAGACCTGCAGGGAACTCAGGTTTTTAGCTATTAAAGCAGTTTAATTAGGGCTGGAGCTGCCACGTATTTAGTCTACCTAGGGGAAGGGAGGGTAAAGATATTGTCAATATTTGGCAATTATACCCTAAAACTTAGAATTGGGAATTGCCCCCTGAAAACAATTTGAACTGTGACATTAACACTGAGAGCGGAAAGTTGTTCCTAACGGTAGCAGCTGCAGACCTAGACGATACCTTGTAAATAGGAAGCTGAAACATTCCTGAACAGAGTATGGCTCTAGTTGGGGTCTCTCAGTAAGTAAGACTGGAGCACTGACAATTGTATTTAGATATCTAAGAGAACAAGAAGAAAAGGGAAGACACAGCTACTCGGTCCTTGTGCATCCTGATCACTGTGACTCCAGAGGTCCCTCCAGAGGACTCCGGGAGTTCTGCGTTCAGTTATAAGCCCTCTGTGCGGACCAGTCATTAAAACCGGTGATTGTTTGCAAATTTACATTTTGATGTAATTTCATGCTGACGGAAAAGTTGCAAGAGTAATACAAAAAATTTCTGTATGCTTTTCACCCAAATGCATTAATGTTAGTATTTCACATTTATTATTATTATTTATTATTTCTTTTTATATATTTATGTATATGTATTTTTACATATAATACAAGTTACTATTTGATAGTAACTTACAGACATAGTACCTCCTTACCCCTCAGTGTGTATTTCTTCTCTAGCCAAAATTACAAAAATTATCAAATTATCAAAATCAAAAAATTAACATTGGTTCAATATCATCACCTATTCTACAGAGCTTATTCAGATTTCACCTTTACAATAATAACAAAAATCCCAGGTTGAGCATTGATTCCATTCATGTCTCTTTAACCTCCTTTTATTTGGAACCATTCTTTAGTCTTTCATGATATTGACATTTGAACACTACACATCACTTGTTCTATAGATGGCCCTCAAGTTGGCTTTGTATGATATTTCTCTATGATTAGGTTACATTTATGCATTTTTTGAGGAATATCGCAGAGTGATGTTTTTATCTTCCTTTTCGAAATTTTTTTTATTTTTATTTATTTATTTTTTTTGAAGCAGAGTCTTGTTCTATTGCCCAGGCTAGAGTGCCGTGGAGTCAGCCTAGCTCACAGCAACCTCGAGCTCCTGGGCTCGAGCGATTCTCCTGCCTCAGCCTCCCAAAGTGCTAGGACTATAAGTACATGCCACCACGCCTGGGTAATTTTTGTATTTTTTGTAGAGATGGGGTCTTGCTTTTGTTCAGGCTGATCTCAAGCTCCTGAGCTCAAGGGATCCTCCCACCTCAGCTTCCCAGAGTGCTAGGATCACGGGCATGAGCCACTGCACCTACCTTTCTTTTAAAAAAAAAAAAATAGTCTTCTGCACTCCTCTCTTATCTTCTTAGTGCATCATTTCAAGAGGCACTAATGTTGGATTTGCCCTATTACTGGTGATGTTAACTTTAATCACTGTGTTAAGGTATTTTCTGCCAGGTATCTCCATTGTGAAGATACCATTCTTTTGCCATTTATTAGCTGGATTTTTACTATAAGGAAGACCTTCCCCTCCTCCCCTGTGATTTTACTTATACATCAGTATCAACTCATTCAATTGATCATAATACATATATGTATACAATGGAGTATAATTTTTGCTATCACTGCTTAATGCTCAAATTGACAACGGGTTTAGCCACAAACCCATAATTTTTTTTGAAACTCAGATTTCTGACTTTTATTGAAAAATCAATGCTCTGTCAAAACAGGGGCAATAATTGCTTGGATCTGAGTAGCCAAGAGGACTCTAAACTTGGAGGCCCACCTTCTCCAGTTTCCAGATCCCCTTCCTGGTTGACTTTACTCTTTACATTACCTAACCTTCACTGATGTTTCTTACTCTGTCACAGAGGAGTCTTTCATAAATTGAAGCAAATTCCTTGTATTTTGACTTTAATCTCACCAAAGGAACTCTACCTGATTATTGTCATTCCCATGTAAATTGACTACAGAAGTGTTATCAAACACACAAGGGGGTTTTGGCCTAGGTCTAGTTGCTCCTTGCACAAAGATCCAAGTATTGAGACAACCGGGATTGCCAAAGAAGAGAGGAATTTTTAATAGGAAAGATGCTTTGATGAAAGAACAGGAGAAGCTGCCTCAAACCCATCATAGGCCTTGGGGCAGGTGGAGGGGGCAGTGAGTCTTGGCATCAGGAAGTCTTCCTGGGGACTTCAGAATCTTAACTCCTTTTGTAACAGGAGGAAAGGCCTGAGAAAGGGTAAAAATGTTTTCTGTCTCTCTAAAACCTCCGTGACTCCTTGTGGAAATTAAAACCTGCATCCCTGTCCCAGGCCAGTGGCCGTGATGGGGAGGGGCAGGGGAGTGTCCTTTGTTCTTTGCGCCACAGGAGATGGCTCCAGGGAATTGTCCGGGTTGATGTCAGGAGAATGTTTTCGCCAAAGATAGGATGAATCAGAACCTTCAACTATAGCTGAACAGCAATAGCCTGAAGCTGAAAACCTCTCCTTCAAAAGCTCTGTATTTCTGCTCAGAAGCAGGATGCTGGTACTTTAAGATGGGAGTCTGCCAACCTCCTCATTTGCTGGAAAATTAATAAACTTCTCTTTCCTTCTCCTCAAACCACTTGTCCCTTCTTCTGATGCAGCCTGATGTGGACAAGTGTGAAGCTTTCGGTGACACTTTGTCTTGCAGAAAACCCTCCATTTCTGAGAAACAACTCAAAAGGTCAAGTAATTCGCTAAGAGAGATGATTATAAAAAAACATATAGGGGTCACTGAAATTTGTTCATAGAGCTGGTCACAGGGGGAGGAAGAAATGACTACATAGGTTTTCAGTTTCTCCATTTTCCTAACAGTTATTTCTCACAATAAATTACTAAATTGCTATTCTGGTGTCTACTTAAGTTTTGTTTGGATTTCAGCTATTGCTACTCAGTTTCTCAAGACCTCTTTAGACGTGGACACCAGCTAGAGTGTGTCTTTGGCCTTCAAAGTAGAGAACAAGTTCCATAGCAACTAGTCAAGGCACCACCTGGCCTCTTCTACTCCAACCAGACTTTAATTAGACCACACTGGCACCACATCTATACCCAAATATTTACAGAGACTGAAGAGTAAACACAAAGCAAAGGTAGTTGTTTGAGGGGGAGATGTTTATGGGGAGCCAACAGTTAGAAATGATGACACAAATGGAACTTGGTGATTTGTTGCCTAAACAAGCAACTGGGAAAGAGTTAGAATAGAAAAAAGAATATTAGAAAGGTAAACCATGGAAAATAGACTAGCAGCAGTGAAATGATCAGAAAGCTCTGATTCAAAAAATGAAAATAAAAACAACTACTTAAGGAGAGGTTAAGATAAATGCCAAGCAAGTCAAACTACCCAGATTTCTCCTTGTTACATATGTTGTATCTAAATGATTATGGTTCAGTGTTGTCTTTTTTTTAATAGTCCAGTTTAGGGTAAAAAGGCCCTGAACTAGAGCTTGGTGGGGATCTCCTGTTGGAAGCAGCATAATATAAAAGTTTTGACAAGTCTGGTTTCATTTAGCAGTACTAATTATTAAACAAAATTGTCTTTTTGGAAGTATAAATGAATACAATTACAATTAAATCTATAGCCTAATACATATCAAACATTATTTTTCAAAATCACAGAAAATGCTAAAGAGTTTTGAACATTATGATTAAATAGTCTTTTATTGCTAAGACATAAAAGAGCTATTATAAATTTATAAAGCTATTAACCAGATTGTTAAAATTGATTCCTTTGTATCTTGTCTCTAAGATAATATTGCTAATGCGGAATTTGTAGCTTGCATGAAATATTGCTAACTCATAGGTTTCTGCACACATTTTAGAATTATAGTTGCTCTAAGAAGTCAAAATTGTCATTCATGTGGTGGAGTAGAGACAGCAAAACAGAAAAAAAACAGAAAAACTCAAGTTAGAGTAACAGAGTAGAACAAGTTTTGTTTGTTTGGTTTTTTTTAAGAAATGACAAACATATACATTCATTAATATCCTAAAGTGGATGGACTAAATCACCTTTGAACAGAAGCAAAAATAACTTTTCAAGGGAATCAGTTGTGAAAGAATAAAACATGAAGGAGAAGCCCTGAGGATGCCGCGAAAACACCCGCTGAAAGAGCGGGGGATTAGCATCTTGCAACCACCAGCTCACACGCTTGTCTGCGTGTTCGACTTACCTGGAGGCATAGAAAAACTTCCATAGCCCGGACTGCACCTCTGGGGAATCTAATTCAATCTGGGGTATGGCTTTTTAGGCTGCAGTGAGCTATGATCACATCACTGCACTCCAGCCTGGGCAACACAGCGAGACCCTTTCTCTTAAAAAAAAAAAAAAAGAGAAAGAGAGTTTAAGGGTGTGAGAAAATTTCAGGTTCAACAACTGTTCACCAGGTTTGGTTTGGTTAATTTATAAAATAAAGTTGCTGGACAAGATTATCAAAAGGAACTCAAAGCAAAAATCTAATTGCTGAGAATTTTCTGGTTTTAACCTGTGGTTTTTCTCCTGAGCAATCTCCGAGGACACCCACCTCCATGTAGAGGGACTCATCCAGCCCCCTGACCAAGCTTCCAGCAGCCTGGGGACCAACTCGCCACCCTAAATGAAGATACCCCAGCACTGGCCTGGGCTGTGACAATCTCCTCGTGTTTTAACAAACTTTAAAACAAAGCGCTGTCTGTTATTACTGAGGTGAGCAGACGGGAATCAAAAACTGATTGGTAGGCAATTCCCTTTCAAGGGAAGTTAAACAGAAAAGTAGAATTGTTCATGTAATAGAATGTGACTGATTAATCACTTTTTTCTTCTTTAGAACTTGAGTTCTATAATCAGAAAGACAAAACAATTCATCAAGGCCTGCCCAAAGTAATAATTATGCCAACAATGTGCAAACTGGAATTCTTTGCTTATCTTTACTTTTCCTCATTAATCACATATTTTTGACGTTCTACCTGGATAAGGAGATATACTCTATAAAGAGCTGCACCTGAGCAAGCAGAACCATAATTCATTCCCAGGGCTTAGTATTATGAGTAGAGCCACACGTTTGGGATTAAATATGAGGAGTCACAGGCATGTTATGTGAAAGAATCATGCCGTATAGACTACCTAAAATCTTTCCAGAATAGAATTTATAGTTGAACTCACATGGAACTTATAGAACTATGTAAGTTCTATAAGTTCTATAATTTCTATAATAGTTCATTATAAAAATTCCCATCATATGTCTGTATCAAAACATCACATGTACTCTATAAAGATATACAACTATTATGTATCCATAATTTTTAAAAAATACTTTGGAAAACTAGAAATGATCTTAGCTAAGTGCTTTGAAACTTTTTATTCAGTAATTTCTCCAAGATTTACCCTTAACATCCCATTACCCAACTTGCCACATAGTTCAAGTTTAGTATTCGAATTCTCAGTGCTGCTAGGAGGCTGCTTCACAGAGAGAGTTCAGAAGTCAAATCTCATGCCTGTGATTCCAGCACTTTCGGAGGCTGAGGTAAAAGGATCACTTGAGCCCAGGAGTTCAAAACCAGCCTAGGCAACATAGCAGAATCCCATCTCTACAAAAAATTAAAAAAAAAAATCAGCTGGGCATGGTGGGTAGCGCCACTTGCACTGCAGTCCATCCTGGGCAACAGAGCAGAACTCTGTCCCTAAAAAAAAAAAAAAAAAAAGAAAGAAAAGAAAATCAAGTCTCCCCTTTGTGTCCCCCTTCATAGAGCCCGCAATTCCAACCTGCTGCTACCAAGCTTTTTTATAGCCTCCTGTAATAATCCTAAAGTAGGTAAAAACTTGGGTTTTCCCTTTACTCCAAATTCCCTGCGCCTCTCACTTCTTGTCCTTGTACCCTGCAAGGATGGGGCAAGAGAAAAGGTAGATTTACCAGTTGCTCATTAAAAACCCAACACCCGTTAACCAAGAGGCCATGTGGGTAGGAAACAGACTGGCTGGCTTTGGAACATGCAGATCAGCATTTGACTCTGACCTCTGCCTCTTGCTAGCTTGCAGCTCCACCTCGGCGTGTTTCTCCTCCTCTCGGGCAAAAAAAAAAAAAAAGGAGTATCGTCCTTTCTCCCAGGATGCCACGGGGATTCAATAAGATAACATAGGTAGAGTACTTTAAACGAGTGCTCAAGGAGTGGCAGTGATGACGAGTTATTTTAACTCTTTAAACTTGTGTCAACTGCTGTAAACGTGTCACGGGGGAAAGGAAAGGGAAGGATGAGACCATCCAAACCCCAAAGATAGGCCTGCTAGAGACGTTCTGATTCAGATGGACCCCGCTCAATTCGCACAGGCTCTTCTGTTTTACCCACGCACTCCGGCGTGTGTCTGGCATATTACTGTCGCATTCACTGATTTGAAAACCAGTGGTCTAATGAGAAAAGCATCTTAAACAGAAATGATGCAAATAAGGCCCCAGTCACAAATTTGACCCTGGTATTTAAGCAAGTTATTTAACTCCATTTTGTCTTAGTTTATCTACTGGTTGGAATTAATAATATTTGCCTGTGCTTATCTGAGAGAACAGCCACGAGAAGAAATTAAATGCAAGCATACCTGCCGTAGTATGAATGGAAACTGACATTCAAATTATAACATTATATTTTCTTTTTATAAGTATATTATGAAGTAAAATAGGTATAATAATACCCATCTTTCATAGAAATGCTTTGACAATTAGAAATAATGTATGTAAAAACCCTTGCACAGTGACTGACATAAAAATAAGAGACCAATAAACTATAGCGATTATTTTTTCATTAGTAAGGTGCTGACTTTAAAGTAATTTCTGCGTCCCGTAAAAGGAATATGACAGAACAGCTGTGCAAATAATGTACAAGTTCTTCGAAATTAAGAAAAAATGTTCACGTCTCAAGCTTCAGGAGTCCACTGTGTTCTTGTTTGCTAAGCGAGAACGCTGTGTGCAGTGAAGTGAGTAGTTCTGTCCAGCCTTCCTCGGGGTGTCGTGCGATTTGGTGCCGCGTTCGTTAGCAGTAGTCACTGCTCTGTAAGACTCACACAATGTATGTCATCAGACCTGCATGACAAAATAAACAGGATGTTTATTTTTATCACCGCACCTTAAGAGTCATCCATGGGATAGAAGTTAGCCTGCCACTGAGAAACTCCCAAAGCAAATAATATAAATATCTCTTTACAAGTTTATCATTTGGCCAATCTAAATATGTCGCCACAGATTTAAATGATCTTTTTCAAAGTTCTCTAGCTTCATTACACACCTAAAGTATATTACCCTTGTCTAACACACTGTCATCATTATTAGCTTATTTGATTCTTGTACTTTCCATCTGAGAGATTTAAGCAGGTGTTATGACCTCTGCTTTACAGAATGGAAAACTGAGATGCTATGAGATTGAGTAACTTTCGCAGGGTCAGTAATTAAGACAGAACTATAATCCGAATTTCTGGGTCTAGCTTCTTTCTATTGCCTTTTGCTATTTTCAGGTATCTCCTATGCTCCAGGAAAATCAAATGCCTCTAAACAATCCACCATTTTTCAAAACTGACCATAGATAATACATTCAGATAGATAGAATACACATTATTCTAGGGAGTTGATCCAATCTTGCTATTAACAATATGTAAAATGAAAATAACTTGACATCTGAGAAGAGAAACTGCTATAATCGCTAAAGACAAGAACAAATCTGTCAAGAAACTGACCCCATCTAAATGTGGAGGAAGCAGGGAGAGCTTCAGATCAGAAGTCTGGAAACCTGGATTCCGGCTACTTCGGGCTCTACTCGTGTATGACTTCAGATAAATTCCTTATCTCTGTAGTGTTCCAGTTTTATCATCTATAAAATAAGGGAGTTGGACTAAATGTAGCTGGCAGAGTGTTGAAATTATCAAACCTGCAAAGCACTAGTTGGATCCATGGAGGCATTCGCCTCTTTAGTAACTATTGACTAGCATAAACACTGATAAGCTTAAATATTAGAGAGCTAAAACTAATCTCCATGCAATAAAAAATGTAAACTGTTCTTGTGAGTAAGCTGCAATAAAATATATGGTTGCACTAAAAAGTATCTTAGCGCCTTTTCAAGGTCAGAATTAAAGATGTTTACGTATAGGGCGAACCAAAACATCCTTGTCACTACAATTTTCTAATTTTAAGAATAAGTAGATTTTGCCTTTTGTGCTCAGTTCATCCTGTGAGTCCTGGATGCCGAGAAGCAGCAGCCAAGCCAGTTCCAGCCCGGGCCTGCCAGGGATCTCAAGTGAGCAGGAGCCGCCAGCCAGTCTGACGGCCACGTCCGCACGAGCATCTCAGAGACAGAGAAGGGGCTGCTTCTCTTCACTTTCCACACACAGTCCTCAAATGCACTTTTTTTTTTTTTTTTAACAGCTAGGGTCTCGCTTTGTCACACAGGCTGGAGTGCAGCGGTCTGACCATAGCTCAATGCGACCTCCACCTCTAGGACTTGAGTGGTTCTCCTGGCTCAGCCTCCTGAGTAGACAGGACTACAGGCACACACCACCACACCGGGCTAATTTTTAAATTGTTTGTAGAGATGAGATCTCCCTGGGTTTCCCAGGCTGGTCTTGAACTCCTGGGCTCAAGCAATCCTCCTGCTTCAGTCTCCCAAAGGGCTGGGATTGCAGGTGTGAGCCACCA